>ML808434.1:23075-39355 GCA_009831015.1 Picea engelmannii
TAAGTGTCTTAAAGGTTAGGGGTTAGTAAATGAGTGCATTAGGGTTTAGTTCATTAGTTCATAATGGGTACTTAGTGGGTTAGGGGTTAGTGCATTAGGGTTTAATGCATTAGTTCTTAATGGGTTAGTGGGTTAGGGATTAGCGCGTTAGGAAAATAAAGGTTAGTAGGGTAGGCTTAATGGTTTTGGAGTTCAAGTAGGTTAGTAGATCAAGGGTTAGTGGGTTAAGGGCCATTAGGTATTAATGGGTTTAAAGGTTGTGGGTTAGTAGGTTAAGAGTTGTTAAAGGTTATTGGGTTATGTAATCTAGGTTGTTAACATAAAATAATAATTGACATTTAAAAAACTAATATTTGTTAAAAAATTTAATCAAAGGTTTTATTTGTTTAGTTATTTTAAGTTATTATGGAGAACCATGTGACCAAAAGGAGATCTTGATGGAAAATGAGGCATGTTAGGCATGTTTTGGGTCTCTACTAATGATGCCAAAATGCTCATACTAGTGTTTTAATATGTTGTCTCATTTGGGATGCTATCAAAGTTGCTTGTTATATATATGTTAAAGTAGTAATTAATATGACAATCTCTCCTTTAATGTTATAATAAACATAATAATATATTATTTTAGATGTTAGTGTGATGTAAATACAATCCTAGTTATGGGTGAAACAATGTCTGTAATTAATAATTAGCATTAAACAAAATAAAAATCATTTCAACAAGACATTGTGTCATAAATTTTGCTTAGTTGTTTCTTTGGTAATATTTCCTTTGAAATCTTGTAATGATTGTCCAAGTTTTGGTTCCATAAAAAAAATCACACAAATCTATTATGATGGATGGGATGGGACTTGTAACCAACATTGTGATAAATAAACTCGTACCATTGATATTGGTGGACTAAAGGGATTAGCTTGCAAATGGGGCATTGTTGATTGTGACCTAATATTTTTTGTATCCTCCATTGATCAAAATTAAACAACTTATAGCTTTCGTGAAAACCAATTGTGATATTTTTATAATCTGAAGTTTGTTCCTTTGGTACGAGGTGTTATGAAGTTTCCGGGGTTTTGTTTTGTTGGTTAGAAGTGTCATTCCATTACCATGCTTTATATCATTAATTTCTTGAGGTGCAAGCTAAGTATAAGTTTTATAGGTGTTATAAGTTTTAGGGATTAGGAGTTGTATTGGTTATGTCTTATATTATGGGTTATAATGTATCGTGGAAGTGCTTATTTTTGTTGGGATTCATATGGGTTAGGAATGAGATGGGTTATAGGGTTATGGATCAAAGGGTATAGGAATCCACTGTTATTTTAGTTAGATGCAATAGAAGGTGTAAGGATTAGAGATTATATGTCTTTATAGATACCAATGGTTCTATTAGTTGTTAATGGGATATGGGTTATTGAGATTATAGATGGTAGGGGATAGGGAGGTTATATTAGGGTTTATAATCTTAAGACTCTAGTGTCCCTGAAAGTTTAAATTTTGTTGAAGACTTTGATTACATATATAGCATCCAACAAAAAACCCATCTGGTCAAAAGAAGTGTTACCATTGCTAGGTTTATGAGGATGATCATGTTGAACTCTATAGGTGAAGAAGCCAAAAAAAATCTTAGGAAAGATAAATACATTTAATACATGAGAAAGAATAAATCACCAGAGATTTTACAACCCAATGATTCTGAGCCACAAAGAAAACCATGGAGTAGGCCACCTCTACCTTTGAATACTAGTCTAGTGACTTCATTGCCATCTAACAAGAGTACCACTAGTGATAGTGTGAAACTAAATGTCAATGTAGTCAATGTTTTAGCTAAGATAGCAGTTCTAGTTCCCCTTTCAAAGCTAATCAAGATTCCCTCACAAATGGACAAGGTGAAGAAGTATCTTAATCTAGAAGCAAAAAAAGACCAACCCTTAATTTTGAAATCCATTCATTAAGATAGGAAAAACATGAGTCATGCACCTTTCTTCATAACCTTGTTACTAAATAAAATTATTCTTCATCAATGTATGTTGGATTATAGGGCCTCAACCAATGTAATTTCATTGCAATTCATGAACCAATTAGGTCTAAAGACTACAACACCATATTGGAACGTATGTAGTGTGGATAGAGAGAAATCAAGGTGTGTGGTCTTATCAAGGATCTGAAGGTCAGTCCAGTTGCATATTCAGACATCTTTGTATTGATGTATGTGACAGTCGTAGTCGTAGTCATTTATTTTCCTTTTCTAATAGAGGTTAATCATAAATACCAACATTTTCCCCATCCTCGTCCAGTTGCGAAAACAAATCTTGGATCATTTGATTTGTCCCATCATCTTCTTCCATGGGATCATTAACTTGATTTGTCCCATCATCTTCTTCCATGGGATCCTCATTTGCTTGGTCATGATGATGTTCCTCAGCTTGTACAACATCATTTCTACTAATACTTGGTGCAATATTCTGCGGAAAGTTAGAGGGCAACTCTAACTTTATAATTACAAACAATCGTGCAAAATTAGTGTATACTATAACAAACATTCAAACAATATATATACATATATATAATTTTATATAAAATTGACAAAATAAAAAAAATATAATGAATATATAGCTAATTACCATGGGATGATATTCATTCGATCCGCCATCAATGTGACCATATTTCCTACAATGTTTTGTAGCTGTTGCTATTAAAATTCTTATGGGATGTCTGAGGCAACATTTTTTACAAGGACAATAACATCTACCATCACCCTTTTCACCCACTTTACCTTTTTCCCCACCTCTAACAACATTCTGCGACATTTTTCCACACAAAAATACCCTTTTGGAACCGTCGTTGTTATAGCAAGATTGTCGCAACATCTTTAAATTGTCAAATATTTGTAGGCCAATTTTAGGTCACTATCGTCGCAATTGAGACGATAGTGACCTAAACATATTTTTTTTCCACCTATTTATTTTAGGTCATTTTCAACGGTAAATTTTGACTAAATTATTATGGTCAATGTTTGTCGCAAGAGCGACGAAAAATCTACAGGCGTCGCTCGTGAGACGAATATTGACCATAATAATTTAGTCAAATTGTAGGCGTTGAGATTGCGATGAATACGTGGTAGATTTAGAAAAGACGAAATTTTTCTCTTGCATGTTTCGACGAAAGAGTACTTTCGTCGCAAGTGGTCATCGCAAATTTTTCAATATGTAGTAGTGTGTCATGTAATATATGTCATGACATATTACATTGTAATATGTCACGACATATTACAATGTAATATGTCATGACATATTACATTGTAATACGTCGTCATTAAGAAATAGTCAGGAGCTTAATATTTACATTTTAGTAAACATGTCGTGCAATATGTGGTAATATACCCAATCATGGGTAGGTTCTTTTATTTAATAATGTTGAAAGGAAAAAAGCAATACCTTTTCAACATATTTTTCACATGGAATGAAAGAATAAGATTCTCTACATGTTTCTATTCTATTCCCTTAAAGTGGATAATTTTTCACATAGAATTAAAGATAATGACGCTCTACATGTTTCTATTCTATTCCCTTAAAGTGGATAATTTTTCACATGGAATGAAAGATAATGACGCTCTACATGTTTCTATTCTATTCCCTTAAAGTGGATAACTACCTTAAATTGGATAGCTAAGGTGCATATTTCTAGATGTATTTGTGTTGCAATCACAATAACATTGGTTATTATCAATAAAAGGGGTTTACAAAGGAAAGGCAATCTAACATTAGTCCATGGATAGTAACCACTGAATTATGACATTGATTCACATGCATATCTCTATATGGATTTGTGTTACAATCATAATAGCATTGGTTATTATCAATGAATGGGGTTGTAAAAGGATCTCATACGTAGGTGAATCAACCACGGGGTTGAAAAGGTTCTCCTTTTCATGTGAATAAACCTGAATATTAAAATGTGTTCTTCTCTGTATTTGTAGTAACTGTGCGGTTGAAAAGGAATAATGACATCCTTGATTTCATTGCAAGTGTAATAGATTTAGGATCAAAACAAATAAAACCAAGGATCAAAACAAATAAAACTATCCATTGTGTGGCCCCTTATTGATAAGAGTAGAATATGTAAAAACAATAATTGAATATTGTTGAGAATGAGTGCTAGATTAGCTCGATGTGTGAGGAGGTTAATGACACACTTAGGTTATATGATGGCAGGTCATATACATCAGTTACTTCCACATTGAACAACTCCAAAAATATCATATAACGTTATTCCATGTGGAGTGACAATGTTATGACACATGAAAATCATAGAATGATGCCACCTCTCATTGTTAGTGGTACGAATGGTCATTAAACATTTCAGATTATTAGGCTAAGATCATAGCTCTAAACAATGCTAAAATTATACTAAAAACATTAGTTATATCTATTAACTCAACCCAATTTGTAACGATGATAGTAATCATTTCCACCACAAATCACACTAGAAATCATCATTCTATTTTTATCAATAAGGACCATTATGTAGCCCTTATTGATAAAAATATAATATTTATAAACTATAATTAAATATGAATTTATTTCTTAATGTAATTTAATTGTATTTGTATTAGGGGAAAGGATAAATATTTTTGAGAGTGAGTGTTATCTTAGCCCAATGTGTGAGGAGGTTAATGACACACTTAGGTTAGTGACATTCACATTGAACAATTGCAAAGATCTCATATGATGTTAATCTATGTGGAGTGGTAATGTTATGAAACGTGGCAATCATAGGATGAAGAAACCTATCATCGTTAGTGGTATTAATGGTCATTGAACTCTTCACGTCATTAGGATAACATCGTATCTCTACACAATGATCATTATCCTAAAATCATTGGTTGTATATACTCACTCAACTCAATTTGCGAGGAGGGTGGTAATCATTTCCACAACAAATCACGCTAGACATCATCATTATGCAAGTGTCACGTGTCAATTAGTACCAAGTCAACATTGAAGGCATGATCAAATAACAATGTTATATCTTAATGTAGTTTTATCATTTCACATTAAAAATACTAAAGATCTTTTTTTGCGGACCTTTATTCTCTTCGAATACAAGTTTGAAATATGTGGAAATATATGCAGAATTATATGGTTGACGTGCTTACATCCTAATTCCATGTAGAAATCCATCCATCTATGGGATTTCGATATTCAAATAGGTAGCAAGAAAGGAAAGAGTAGTTTTGAACTAGATTCATTTATATCCATGCATGTCAAATAAAGTAACACTAGTAGTTTTAATGGTCATTGTATTTGATTCATAAGTATGACTAAAAGATAAATATTATATATGGAATTTAGTTATTCAAAATTTCAATTAGAAGAAAAGTGCAAGACTCATTATTATTGAGCATGAGCATAAGAATCTATTATGAAGGCACGTAGGATAATTTCAAAAGTAGTAGAGAGAGTGAGAGAGTGAAATATTCAAAATTAATGATAGCAGTTAGGGATTGGTAGTAGAGAAATTGCATTCGAGGATATGAATAAGAACATGATGGGATAGGATCATGGTAGGAATAGGAGAGAGAATAGTTCCATTCAAACAAATTATTATTTCTTTATATATGTAAGTATGTTATTAATAGTAGTCAACCTTCTCATCCATAAAGTTGGTGGGTTGGTCTTACTTCACAAGCTCTTTAAGTGAAAAACACTTTGAGAAACTTGCTTGACAATAGTTCTATAGGGTTTTACAATATAGTTTCTAAATGTTAATGTTGCAATTACAAAGAAAATATTATATTTAATAAACAAATAGATACTCCAATTATATAATGAATATTTATTCATAATATAGAAAGGCAAGGAAACCCACAACAATTACCAACACACAAACAAACTCATAAAAAATACTAGTAATTACAAACAATTTACCCAAACAATTACCCATAGCAAACATATAGGTACTAGCAAACAGATTTCCATTAAGAATGTAATGTGTTAAAAAATAGAGTATTTGAAAAAGTTGTAGACTATTTGATGACACATTATTTACAAAAGTGAATAAAATTCCAAAAATGGTATATACATTAAGTGTAAAAATGATTAAGTAATCATATGATAAAGTTCTTATAAAAAAAACTAGAACTTACAAATATGAAAGGCAAGGAAACCCACAACAATTACCAACACACAACCAAACTCATAAAAAATACTAGTAATTACAAACAATTTACCCAAACAATTACCCATAGCAAACATATAGGTACTAGCAAACAGATTTCCATTAAGAATGTAATGTGTTAAAAAATAGAGTATTTGAAAAAGTTGTAGACTATTTGATGACACATTATTTACAAAAGTGAATAAAATTCCAAAAATGGTATATACATTAAGTGCAAAAATGATTAAGTAATCATATGATAAAGTTCTTATAAAAAAAACTAGAACTTACAAATGCAAGATATATGATCTATGAATTATCATATATGGCCACGTTCTCCTCTTCCACTCTCTCCTCCAAGTTGGCCTATAACACATTTGAAATGCATATAGACATAATTGTAAGTAGTTATATGGAAAAAAACTAATAATTTTACAATTAAATTGTGATGCATCCAATCATAGTTACAAACTTTCAAACATGCTTGATACCCATGAATCGCCAATCAGAACATCTTCTAAGATGGAAGAAGAAGGCTAACCCAAACCCAAGGTCCCTTCCTAGTTCCCCTATAACACACACACACACACACACACACACACACACACACACACACACACACACACACGTGCACGCGCGCGTATATATAGAACATTTTAAAATAATTTAATGAATTAAAACTAAATGATTGACACTTGAAATCACAGTTTTAAACTTTGAAACATGCAATACCTGAGAGATGCCAATTCAAACATCTCCCAATATGAAAGAAGGTTTCCCCATACCTAAACTCCCTCCCCCACCACCCTGAGATTTGAAATTTGAATTGTAGGACATTTCATTTTTAAATTAAAATTTTAAATGACACTGTAGTTTTGATACCTAAAAAAGATTTGAACATGCAATTATACCCGTGAAGTCCCAACCTCTGTAAATTATCCCATGCTTGTTGATGATATTCCCAAATTTAACGATGAATCATTTAACATTCGAGTGAACTGCAATTAATGAACACACACATTTTGTGTTATTTCGAAAGTTGCGATGATGTGGATCGAATAACAAAATAATTATCATCGAATAAATGAAACAATGTTTGACAATTGTAATACTTACCGATCCAATGCCCTCTTTCTCATGCCCAATTAAGTCTTTCCAACCATTGTGACAAAACTGTGCATAAGCCCATACCTCTTCGAGGCTCATTCAGTCTATCTCATCATTCGTCTTATTAACAAAAATTTCATGGGCATTGGATCGTGCTCTCCATCGGTTCAAACTGACATTAATACTAACAAAAGTTGAACTTAAATTACTCGTTATTGCATCCCTTACTAAATGATCAAGTTGTGAAGTGGCCTCCATCTCTGAACGTAAAGAAACCACCCTTGGTGGGTAAGATACCAAGGGTGGTGGAGGTTTAGGAAATGCTGAATATCAAAATGAACCTCTCAATTATATGCTCGACCTTTACCAACACCATAATATTTGGATGGTAGGTCGGTATAATCAGGGTGCATATTCTCGAAAAACTATGCATAGATAAATCTTGTAAATTAAATCGACACCTCATCATTCCATGACAATCTACCATACATTGCCAATAATCGATCATAAATATGGCTAGCAATGTTAGGGTGCTTGAAATATTCCACCTTCAACATCGGTCACTTTGGCCCTTCCTTAAAATTAAACATTGATCTAGCTTGTTGTTTTGAAACCTTTTTCTCTATTTCAGACCATTTATCAAGTCCCATTGCCACTTGTTTATGCCTCCTCATCAAATCAATGAAACTATTAGTTGTTGGCCCAAGCCTCTCATATACATCAATAAAGTTTCTTAGAGAATGCAAAACAATCTCCAAGCTTTGTCTACTCTCTACAGGGAGATCCAAATAATCAAGATCATCCTTCAACTTTGCATGGTGAGATGCACAACTTTGAAGGGTCAATTCTTGAACCTGGCCTTCAAAAGGAAGCTCCTTTCCAATGTCCAAGGGATAGGTGGTGATAGGGGTGTAATATTCATTTTGTTGAAAATGCACCCCTGGTTAATCTTCTTCCTCACCCTTCACTTGATATTCACCCTATTATTCGTTATTTCCCCCAGCCTTAGCCCAATCCTCTACACATTTAGAAACATTTGTATACAGTTACAACAATGCAAATTTTTTTTTTCATATGCACTTGATTTATATAAAAATATAAAAGAATAAAAACAATTTACTGGCATTGACTGACAGGGGGGAATGTATGTTCAAACTTTCCCCAAAATCATCAGTAGAAAAATATAGCCTTGATCCATCATGCAATGGATCAACTCGAGCAACACCTGCAAATGGTTTTTCTCTCTCTACTGAATGATGATGCATATGAAAAGAATTGTTTTTTCTCTCTCTCCTAATGATCTACTGAATTATGCATATGAAAAGAAATTTATCAAGTACAATGAATTTTATCAATTTCAAAACTTATAAAACCAAGATAAATATGCAAGTATGGACACAATTTAACATGTGCATATAAACATATATACCTTGATCTCTAGGCTGAATAGATATAGATGAATTTGACAGTCTTCTAGATTGACTACATCTTCTTGTTTCACTAAACTCCCTTGTGTGACTAGCTACCCCTGCCTAACTACGGTTTCCTGTTGAACTAGGGGTCCTTGACAAGATAGGGGTCCTTGTCAAACTAGATGTCCTTGTGTAGCTAGGGGTCACTGTCGGACTAGGAGTCCCTCTATTTTTTTCATTGGATAACCTAAAGAGTTTACGAGGCATATTTAGAGACTCAAGTCGCAACGAATCCTCTTGATCCATATATATTATATATGTGCCAAGCTGCAAATCTATGAAAAGCAACAATTGTATGTGTCAACCATGTGTACAATTTAACATTCAATTCTAACATTCTTAGGTATTGAAAAACATCAAAATACTACAATTTATTTAAATTCCATTACAATATTAAGTTTGAGTGCATGCATATCCATCGAGTTGGGGTCTAGAGGTTGAGAAGGTATATTAAGAAAGGTATAGAGCCTGGAATATTTAAGAGTTGTATAAGAAAGTGCATGCTACCATTTGAGTAGACCCGTCAATAAAACACTGAGAAACATGTCCCTAAAGTGCATACACATTCCCTGAAAATGAAACTAACCTATGAAGAGATTAAAGGAAAAATTAATTTCTTGGTTGAACGCTTTGACTGATGGTGCTCATGAAGAGAATGATGAGTAAATTATTAAATTTATTGGATCAATTGTTAAATTTAATGTAACGCCCCATATTTTGGCCTTAGGTAGTTAGAACTTTGATTTTTCTCATCTTAGTAATTCATTGCTTAACAACTATTTGGACTCAACAATGTTGATATAGACATGTGACAAGTGTACATCTTGACCTATTTATGTGTTGCATACTATTATTTTCATTGTTATATTCTCATGATGATGATAACTCTTTTGATTTGTTTAAACGTGAAAATTAAGATATGGAATTTAGGTACATGGATATCGAATCAAAGCTATGTTGTGAATGCATAACAGATGCAAGCCATGATAAAAATAAACATAGATTTCTTAATTGAACACCAATACAGATATGAGTTATTGGTGAACTAACCTACAGATATGAGTTATTGGTGAACTAACCTACAGGTTGATAAACTATGTGATAGCCAAATGACTACAATGACGAGGTAACATGGATGTCGTAGACATCAAGACAATAGTGTATGTTATAAGTTATAAATTTATGATTCAAAATATTGCTATGATTTGTGGTAAGTGTGGTTTTGATAGAACACACAACTTTCCCAGAGTGTTGTTTGATGACGTGACTCTAAGAGTAGTAGTTTCACAATAGGGCTTGATGTAGGGTGTTGACCCTAATTCTATAAGGAGGGGTGGAGGTATTGCCCATCGTTTATCCTCCGAAACCTAGAGTCATGGGAGGGCCGTGTGATGTCACTCTCCCCTAGACGTGTGATGGCGATTGCTAGTTACCTGTTTGGGAAGCTTGGTTGAGATGTATGACACTTCCTCTTATGGGTTCTATTTGGAGTTAGGTCAATATAGTTGACGCTCCAACTTAATCCAACAGAGGAAAGGATCAGATGGAAGATGGAAGTAGGTTAGGAAGGAAGGATGCTTCAATGTTAGTTGAGAATACTGATTGGGGATTAGAGATGCCACTATTGTTTACTCACTTGGTTCATACCATGTTTAAAAATCTCTTTGATTTCCTATTGATATTTTAAGTGTGATAATGAGTTATTGATGAATTGGTGTAATTTTGTTCGTTAAAGATTATTAAATGATGCATTACTTGATCTGTTGTCCTACATGTCCTGGTGATCATATAGGAACTATGCACTAGAGGCAATGGTTGTTTATCATTAGTACATACATGAGATATGTGTTTGCTAGCTATGCACACATACCCTACCCATGTACACTAGTACAATTAATTAATGTATTAATTATTACAGTAAATTATTAACTATTTAATTGAATGTTTATTGAATATGTAAATTATATTGCATACAAAATATCTAGAAGAATTAAATACCTTATTGACTTTGATAGATGGTAGGTATGATGAATTAAATGAGCATGGTGGGGTGTTATGTACATTTTGGGGAAAATTGTCAAATTGCATTTATTAGCTAGCATGAGAATAAAACTTTTCATTTTATTTATTGTTGTTTAATGAAAGTCATTTATATTTTAGTTTTATTTTAATCTTTTCCCAAAAATATAGATAAAGGAGGTTGATGGATAATAATGAGGGTTGTTGAGGAGACTCGGGGAAGAGTGTATGGAAACTTGATAAATAGGGAGGAGAAGTGGTGACGAAAGGAGGATTGGGAGGTTTGAGCATGATGAGAGGTTGTGAAATATTTGGAAGATATATTTCTTATGATGGTTTTCTTTGAGAATTTGTGCTTTGCTGTTCTTGGAGCCACGGGCACGAAGGACCAAGAAACTGAAAGGTTTCTTGGAGCTAGGAAGCCGGCTAGGCTCCTAGTTGGCTAGGAGGATTCCATTGTTTCATTCTGGGTAAGGGAGAAAATAATGGTTGGAAGCATCTTCCTACTACTAGCAAATAGACATTGCAATTGGTGAGCTTCAACATACCATGGAGGAGGTATTTTCATTGGTATTTTGTTGTACTTATGTTTTAAGTTTTTAAATATTATACTTAACATATTACTTATTTCATCATGTTATTTATAGTTATCATTGAGCAAATGTAAAAGAGTTGAGGAAATGAAAATCAATGAAATTATTTTAAATCAAAGTTGTTAATGCATATGTATTTAATGAATGATTAATTGTCTAACATCCTAGATGGGTGTTACAGTTAAGGAAAAATTAAAAGGAATTGACACAACTTACCAAGCCTCTAATTCTTCATGGACTAACGAGATTGAGTCTTTTACTTTATTATTGTCTATCATCTTTTTCAATTATATTATCTAGAATGATATGGTAGATTGAGGAAACCCCCCCTACAAATGATTCCAATCCCTATATTTTTGAAAACACTTGAGAAGTCACTGAAATCATCACTGGTTGTTATAACAACATCTCATGAGAACCTAGGTAAATTTTATTTGAACTTACGTAATAGTATAGTAGTAGATGCAAGTTCAAAGCAATTGCACATGCCAAAAACACATTTGATCAAAGGTTCAAGACGAAATTTAACTATGAAGGATTTCTAACTAACGAGTGAACCATTTCCAAAAAGAAACTATGACTAATAGGAACTTTGACAAAGGAACTATGACTGACAAGAAATTTGATCAAGAAATGTTAGTTAAGAACTCTATTTAGGTAACTATGAAGGAAATATTGATAGGAATTATTAGGTATTGAAAAACATCAAAAGAATACAATTTATTTAAATTCCATTACAATACAAAGTTTAAGTGCATGCATATCCATCGAGTTGTGGTCTAGAGGTTGAAAAATTATATTAAGAAATGTATAGAACCTGAAACATTGAAGAGTGGTATAAGAAAGTGCATGCTGCCATTGTTATAGCAAGATTTGCCTCACCCCATGAAACTTGCTCAGAAGGCCTTTTCCATTCCCCTACGTAGACTTGAAGTCCCGTTTTTTACTTCCCAGAGCTAAAAAATCATATTTTTCCACATATACAGACCCTACAAGTTAGACATCATGCGTATATGCAGGTTACACCATTACAATCCGCGTACATCGAGTTTGGTGCTCAAAATTAAAAATTGTGTCGGGTTTCCATGTCACGTCACAAGATCCATGATCCTTGACCTTCCATATTCTGGAAACATTCTGACTCAACCCTTTAGTTCCATTTGAAGGATATAAAATGGGCCATATCAAAACCGTGGAGGGGAGAGAATTCAACTTTTGAGAGAAAAGATACTCTAGAGATTTTTTCACTTCACATTGAGTCTGCATCCCTTTGTCCTTTAAAGTCTGAACACATTGTTCAACCCCCAAGATCTTCCCTCTTTGATGGAGAACCTCATTGTCTCTCTTATATGAGCTTCACTTTGGTTTATGATTGAAGTGGTGGAGGCCCAGTTGGAAGGGACTTAGTTTCTCGGTTCTGAGACACGGTGACACATAAGTTTGTCACTTGTATACTTCTGTTGATCATATTTTAATAGAAATACTCTTTTCTCGTCCAATTGATGTCTTGCAAATATTTGAATTATTATTCCATGGGAGTATTTGTTATGAATGTTAATGGATTATGCTATTGTATGTGCTAACATTATATATTATCACCATATGCTTGCGCATCTTGGTTGTTGAGGACAAGTTGCAGGTATAAATCTTTGAGTCAAGTGCTCAACGATGGTCTTCATCGAACATTTGGATGAGGTAGGCTCTTTATCTTGTCTTGTTAGCATTTACATTTACATAACATACTTTGGATTATAGTTGATTTATACAGTCATTCCGTCTATTGTGGTTTACCCCATGCCATAGAGTCATTTTCCTCGTAACACCATTCAAGCACACTTGTTAATAAAACACATTGAGAAACATGTCCCTAAAGTGCAGAAGCATTACTTGACAATGAAACTAACCTATGAAGAGATTAAAGGAAAATTAATTGCTTGGTTGAATGCTTTGAAGGCTTGTGTGGATGAAGAGAATGATGAGTAAATTGTTAAAGTTATTGGATCAACTATTTGTTACAAGGATGAGTAAGAAAATGACCAAATCATTGGAACATGATTAAACTCATTCATTTCTGGTAGTAATGTGAAGGAATGGTCACATCCTAGGCTATCTATTTAAATGGAGGATGTCAACATTGAGTACAATTGAAACCAATTACTTTTCAATCTTTTTTTCATCTCTTGCTGATACTGATAGGAACTATGACCTAATTTCTGCAAGGAATACCAGACCCAAATTTCTAGCTAATATGAGAACTCCTATGGCAACATGACTTTGTCTCCTTGAGATACAGTTCAAGGAGTTTTCCTGTAGCCGATTGAAAGACACAATTTCAAACTTTTTTAGGATCTAGTTTAACATTAGAAAAGTTATCACAAAGTTTCTTGCATATTCCTATAGAAGGATGATGATTTGATAGTGTGATTTTCCTAACCAATCTGTATAAAGTAAACAATTGGATGTATCAATTATTGGAAAATTGAAAAGGTTATTGCATTCTTAAATTGTAACGTACCCAACCACCCATAAGCTAGCCACACTACTCCAAAAACTCGCTTCTGAACATATCTTGAATTATAGCAACATTTAATTCGAAATCAAGCATGAAAGGACCACATACATTAAACAATATCCCTAGTACAACATAAAGGAAATAAATAGGTCGGGATACACCACTTAATCCGACTACAACACACCCAACCACCAACAGGCGAGGCACACTGCAGTCCAAGGACTCAATTCTCTGAACTTATCTCGAATTCAAAGGACTTCTCAACACTGTTAGAGGCACAAAAATCACATGAATAAGACAAGATCCATGCTACAACATAAGAATTAAACAACATGCCATGATTAACAAATAACCAACATAAAGACACATTAAAATACATATCTAAAAAATAATTAAATACATAGCGGAAATAACATTAGACAAAAAATACAGAGAGCACTTATCTTTCAAGTAACATTCACCAACTAGTTGCAGACCAAGGACGTTCCTCCCAACCATAGACAATGTTGTTCTTTTACTCTCAACAACAAGTCACCCCTAAGCCAAGGCTATGAATCCACAAGGATGGGTCCTAGGCTAAGTCTAAACACACAATAGTTGGCTAACTAGCTCTCAGGTTTCCCAACCTCACAACAAAAACCGAATTTCCAGCTCTCTTTCCCCCTTAGCCTACACCACTCAAAGAAACAAACACCCTTATTTGCCATGCAGTCCCTTAGGTTGTCCCATTTCTCTCCAGGAATCCAGTTCTACTGGTCAGGAAATCTCTCTATTGGAACTCCAAGGGTTCTCAGTTGTGGACAGTTCTATCTGAACTGCCATCAGTATCATAACTAATAGGCCTCTCAACACTCAAGCTATCACAGACCTTTAAAAACTCACAACAATCTAAAGTACACCAACTCTTTTCTACCCAACCTACACAACCTCAAGAGAATGGACCCCCTTCTCTGCCACATAGTCCCTCAGGCTGTCCATCTCCTTCCAAGGCTCCAATGCTTCTAGTTAAGAGTCTCCATGATGGGACTCTTAGGACTCCTAGTTGTGGACAATTCTATCCAAACTACCATCAAGCTCATTCACACATGCGTCCATCCCCTCCTGGAATGATCAATAATTATTACAACCATTCATCAATGGCTATCCTCTTCCTTCCATTCATTTCCATGCCCAAACCAAGAGCACATGAATTCAACCCAAGTGAAGGAAAGGAAGAAGAAGAAGAATCAGGGAGAAGAAGCACACCAGGGAAAAGAAGCCAAACCAAAGCAGCCCCCAAGGAATGTTTATATAATCACAAGAACCAAGGACCACATGGCCTACCCCAAGAAGCCCATGTAACCACTTTTCTCCATAAAATCAATTATGGGTAAATAAAATAATAATAAAAAGAAGACTTAGCCCCTCAAGCCCCCTCTCTCGTGGAATCATAGCCCCCTATCTCTTTTTTCCTTGTCTGTCATGCATCCAACGATGTATTTTATTGATATATATGAAGTATTACATTTCCTAGGTACTCTGGCCCCTTTTCGACTTTACTAGATCACCAGCCTAAGTCACAATTACATAATACATTATAGTTCATAAGGGTTAAAACCAGGATGTTACATCCTCCTCCCCTTATTTTGGCGCTGTCCTCAGTGCACAACACCATTCCAATGTTACTAACATTACAAGTCTAGACCCTATGTCCTTAATCCACACAGGCAATCCAACCCAACTTTTATATACATATGCACTCTGGCCTAAAATTAAACATGTATCCATGGGCATTCCGACCCAAACATGTATAATGATCTTCAGAATTTATAAGTCTGGTAGCAGTTCCAACCAACAATATCTCCTTCCCTCTTAGCCTTGCATAACCTAAAGAAATGAACCCCTTTCTTTGCCATGCAGTCCCTTAGGCTACTCCACTTCTCTCTAGGTCTCTAGTGCACTCGACTAGGAAGTTTCAGAGTTGCGGCTTCAAAAAATCTAGCTGCAACAAGTCCACTGGAATTTCTTCATTCCATGCCTTTATCATTGAGATCGATTTCCTTTTGGTGTTCTTTTTTGTGAGCTTCTAAATTCAATATCCAACATCTCATCTATATTATAAAAATACAGTCATCATGAGACATTGTTATAATAATTTCAATCATAAATGTCAAATATGTTTTATAAAAGAAAACAAAATTTTCCAAGCATGAGCTTTCTACTCATAATGTTTAGCTTTGCAGCTATAGATATCATTCTTCCTTATGGGCTTACATCCCTTCCATATTCAAGACCATCCTACCTGGAATTTTCTCAATTTACATTCAACCAAACAATCTGTTAGTATATCCCATACAATATATATATATATATATATATATATATATATATATATATATATATATATATATATATATATATATATATATATATATATATATATAT
>ML808434.1:66142-80729 GCA_009831015.1 Picea engelmannii
CTGCGTACTATCTTCAAAAGTGTGATTTAGAGAAACTGATAAGTGTAACTTTCTTCATGAAAATGATCTTAAAGAAGAGCTAGATCTTCCATCATCATGTCATTATCATGTCATCATCTTGATAACCAAAAATGTGGATAACACCTGGGTCTGCCCTTGTGCCAACATTTGGTGTTTGTGTTGATTAAGCTTAGCATAAATCCAATTTCAACCTCATCCCTTTGTTTTACTAATATTCTTAAAATTGTTTCCTTGAACATTATTCGCACTAGAACTATTGTTAGCACCTACCTTCAAAGAGAGTTGATGTTATGAGTATTTGGATTCACATTTCGATAGAGAATGTATGAAGAGGACATAAAATTAGCATATCGGATATGGGAACAACAACATATTTTTGTGATTTGGATGTATTGAAATATAATGGAAACAAATGGATAGAGAATCAACATATTGGATATGAGAACAACAACATATTTTTTCTCAGGAACCATTTGGTTGTAATTATCTTCTTCATTATTTAAAAAAAATTGCTTGACAAGGATCTAGGCCGTTTTTGGAGTCTATACACATACTTGTCTCTCCAACTTCCTGCAAATTTTATCTATTTTATTATACATTTGTACAAAATAAAACTAATAATTTCATTTTCTAACCTACTAACCAACAACAATGATTATTTCCAAGGCCCCGAGGATTGTGGACACTTACCTAGCAGTAGTTTAGGATCTTATTATTAAATTGAAGAACCACCTAAAATTAGAGAACCTGCTTATCATTAATTGGATAATTTTCACCAACCAAAAATCTAGCCTTCAACTGTTAATGCTAGAGAATAAGCCATTTTGTTTTAAGGTTGATACTAATGGATACAATTGATTCAAGCATATACCATGTATTTAATTACTTAAACCCACATGATGAAATCATTTTAGGATATTTATGGTCATTTATGCAATATGAAATTATAAAATCGTACCTTTTATTAGCACACAACTTAGAGTATGGTTGCGATTAGATCTTGTGGGGTTTGAAACTTTAAAAGTACAGTCTTAACTAAATTCAACCTAATTATTATGAGATTATTTTGTTAAACCAAGTCGCTCCACCAATATTGTCATCAACCTGCATACTAAGTGATATTCAGTCATTGAAAGTTTTATATAAATGCATATGCCTCTCATTTATTTAGGGAGTGGTTGTCTTCAATGGAGACACACTCAGATCAATTGAAAAGAAGTTCATACTACAATCTGAAAATTGGGGTCCAAGGTTTTATCCATCAAACAACACAAGGAAACAAGCTATATGTCCATGCTCTAGAAACTAGTTATATATATTATTATTATAATTTTGTAAGTGGCTAGTCAAATGAACATGATCATGATTTTTTTTTACGGGAAGCCATATTACTAGTTTAAACATGACAAATTTCCAATTATGGGTTGCCATAAAATAGAGTATTAAATCTAGATCTATTTTCTCAACTCTAGGTTGCAAGAAAATGAATATTAAATCTATATCCACCTAATATTAAAGGAACACATGTTCAAACTAATGGCATACTTTGATCGAGCATAAAAAAATCCATGAAATACATTTATTATTGTATATCACGATGTCAACATCTATCATTACAAACTTATCCATGTTTGGTTTTGACTAATGTTATTTGTAGAGCGATGATACTTTTGATTTCACGCATATGTTTAAGATTTACAACTCCTTGTCCATAATAGAAGAACCATTGTAAAATATGGATGTTAAGCCAGATAGGGTGTCTCTATATGAAAATCACTCATGCCATCGAACTACTAGAAAACTATACTATATATTTGAGTGTTATAGTAGCTTGAAATCATTATCTCAGGCCTTTGGCACTGACATGTCATCAATGTTAATTATTATTATTATTATTATTATTTTTTGTCATATTTCAAGCCTGGTAGATATTATCCTGACTTGTTTCAATAAGAAGCATAAATTTAGCACCTGTTGTACACTTATTAGTTGTAAATTCAAAGTAGTAAGGCTCATTGACAAGACCCGATAAAATTCGATACTGCATTTGCATCATGCTATTCATCTCTGATATAGTCTTATGGTTTTTGAGTTCATTTCTTCTTGTTATGTTTAATCTTCCCTATACAGGAGTCTAAATGCTACCAAAAATATAAAATCCCATGTATAGTATGTAAATAGTTCTACAAAAACAAGTCTTTTTTTATGTTTATATGCTAGGTCAAATGTCAGCATGGAAACACTATACTTATATTAAAAATAAATTCTCTCTTATATATGAAAATGGGTTCAAATAAGGACTTGATATCAACATATTTTTGGGGCTATTACAACTTCCAAGGCATTGAGGATTGTGGCCGATGTGCGAATGGATAGAGGCCACCCTTGGTTTTTTTCAACAATTATTTTATCATGTGGTTTGGAGAAGATAGTGACAACATGGAAGAGTTAAAAGATTTACATATTATTATTAAGTTAGTTGGATAAATGGGTATTTCAAATCTTTAGATATATGGGGATTAAAAGCTAGTGGTTGTTTGGATAAATAATCAGTCTAGGATTTTCAATTTTCTTGTTGTTTTCAAGTAGAAACTACTATACAAGTAACACAATTTCACAAATGGTTTTAAAATGGAAAATAGGAACACCAAAATACATACCTCCAACTCTTCCAACTTGTTGAGAGATCTCTATCGGGTACTTGTGCTCCGTGGGATGGTGAAACAATGTTAGGGAATGAAACTGTCAGCGACAGAGCTATCATATGGTGAAACAAGGATATGAAGAGAAATTATCATTAATAGAGCTCTCATTTGTTGAAACAATGGACAATCCTCTCGGATGGTGAAATAATGGATAGATCATTCAGATGGTGAAACAATGGATAAAGCTCTTGGATGGTGAAACAATGACAGGAAACGAAACTAAACTGTATAACGTTTTGAAACCTTGCACACAATGTTTATGTTAATCCCTAAATATTGGCACATTACCACTTTATGTCGACTTGGGTCCATTAGTTGTAATTTTACCTCCTAGTCTCCTATATATACCAAGGAGATCTTTTCATTTGGAATAATCTTGTATTTGGAAATTTATGTGGTGTATAAGGAGGTTTCCCCCTCAAAGAGGCTTACTATCTAAAATTCTCTCTTTTTCAAGGCGTTGAGTACTTATTCCGAGGATTTTTTTATGCTATTTTATTATTTGGTTCTTAACATTTGGTATTAGAGCTTAAGGTCTTGGGGTTTCGCTTCTATATCTGAGACACCTTGTAATTTTAGCTATAATTTTTTTTCTACAATGTTTTAGAAGGAACCCCTTGTAGGATACTTATTATAAGGATCAAGGTACATTGGGTTAAAATTTTAGCTCCTGAGGCCTTATACTTTTGGAGATATAGCCTGTGTAAGATAGAGTTATGGAATCATCCTGAATTTAGTGATCTCCAAATTTTTTCTATAAATTTTTTTCTGTAATGTTTCAGACCCTGAAATATAGAGGATATTCATAGATATTATCAATTTAGCTATGATAAAAATTTCAGTTTCTGGGTCATCCTACTTTTGTATATACACCATGTGCAAGATAGGGTATATGACTAGTCATATTAACTAGTCTCAAACATGTCTTCTGGGTAAAATAGTGCTATATTCTTCAATGAGTATCCAAATTAAGTGAGACTAGTTTCATTGGATAGTGGACAGTCTCTAGTATTTCTGGTACAAGTTTCAGAAATATCATATACTGTGATCTTGGCACGCTTTAAAAGTACACTCTACTGGAAGGGACAAAAACCAACAAGTTGTGGGGAAGTTACCATAACTTCCACTTGGCACATCCAATTTTGATCATACCTATGGTATTGAAGAGAATACATAACCGAGAACTTCAAAAATAAATTTTCATACACAGAAGGGCCAAAATTTTGGAGATACAACAAAAGAAAGATCATCTAGTAGAACCACCTTGAAATCAAGGTTTAAAGGTGATACTTGGACAACATGCCACCAGAAAAGGGAACTTCTACACCAAGTAATCCTCCAGATATTCCTACTTGGAGTCTTGATGAAGGTGAAGAAATGCGCAGCGACATAAATGATTTACAAAAGAAGACAATAACAAAAGATGAACTACAAGCGATGATGGATACTAAGATGGAGGGTTTAAAAAGGGAGATCATGGAAGGATTGAAAAAATTCCTATTAGAGAGGACACCTAAAAGTGAAAATGTATCGCATGAAATTCATGATGAGGACACAAGGAAGATGAATCAAGAATGGGGAAACTCCAACTTTGGGTTGAATACCAACCACTTTCCTAAGATAGATATGAGAAAGTTTGATGGCAAGGATCCAATCACATGGGTACTTTAGATGGAGCAATTCTTTGATCTACATGATGTGCCACATACAAAATAGGTACGAATTGCTTCTTTATATTTATAACCTAATCAATTTGTGTGGTATCGATGGCTTCATTCTCGCAAATCACTCATCACTTGGAAAATTTTCATGGAAGAAATGATAACACACTATGAGGATACAAGGAGAAATACCTTCTTTAGAAAATTGATAAATCTCAAGAAAAAGGGTTCAGTTGTAGAGCACATTGAGAACTTCCAAAGGTTGAATATAAAGGTAACATATATTCCAAATGATCACTTGATTGATGTATTCATAGGAACTTTAAAGGATACAATTCAACATGCGGTTTGCCTTTTGGAACCCAAATCATTGGAGAATGCATTCAGGGTGGTGAGAAATTATGAAAGTAAAAATACGGATATGGCTACTAGAAGGACCACTCCTAACATCTATCAAGAGAATAATGTTCCTTCTTCTAAAACACCTCAACCTACAAGGTTGACAACTCAACAATTGGAGGAGAGAAAAGCAAAAGGTTTATGCCTTAATTGTGACAACAAGTATAGTAAGGGACACAAGTGTGGTGAGAATAAATTATTCTACATAGATTGTGAAGAGGAAGAAGAGATGGAACAAGAACAAGAACAAGAACAAGAACCATCTCAAGATGAAAACATAGAAGAGATTTCTTTTGAAGATTTGACTCCCACGATATCATGTAATGCATTGGATGAAAATAACACTCCTCAAACCCTCAAGATCGAAGGATTTATCAAAGAGAAAAAGGTAATAGTCCTAATTGATTCTGGTAGTACTCATAATTTTATTCACTATAAATTATCCAAAGCTCTTAATTGCTTTATATATCCAGCGCCAGAATTTCAAGTAATGATTGCAGATGGAGGAACTATCAATTGCTTGGGAAAATGCAATAAGATCAATCTTAATATGGGGGAATATGTAATGAATAGTCCAATGATTTCTATACCCATGGGTGGTGCCGATGTTGTACTAGGAATCCAATGGTTACAATAATTAGGAATAGTGGCTTTTAATTTTCAAGAACTTTTCATGAAATTTTCATTGGAAGGAAAATAAATTGAGTTAAGCGGTATCCCAGGGAAACCCAGTAAGGTGATAAGATCTAATGGCATGACAAAATTATTGAAAAAGGGGCATCAAGGTGTAATTGTACAACTATGCTCACTGGATGTTAAAACAACTAATCCGTCTATTCCCCTAGATCTACAAGGGATCATTGATAAGAATTCCAAATTATTTGAAGATATTCCCAAAGGTCTTCCACCCACTCAAAATCATGATCATGCTATTCACCTAATTACCAGGAGTGTTCCTCCTAACATCAGGCCTTACAGATACCCTTATGCCCCAAAAAGTGAAATTGAGCGTATGGTTGAAGAAATGTTAGAGGCTGACATTATTAGACCTAGAAAAAGTTCTTACTCTGCACCGGTGGTAATGGTACTCAAGAAAGAGGGCTCATGGCGTATGTGTCTAGATTATAGAGAGCTCAACAAGATCACTATTAAAGATATGTTTCCCATTCCCGTCATTGATGAATTGTTAGATGAACTACATGGAGAAATCTATTTCACAAAGTTGGATCTCGGTTCAGGGTATCATCAGATTAGAATGAAGGAAGAAAATATCCCAAAAACAACATTCCAAACTCATGAAGGCAATTATGAATTTTTAGTCATGCCTTTTGGCCTTACAAATGCACCTTCCACATTCCAAGGGTTGATGAATTCCTTTTTCAAAATATTCCTTCGAAAATTTTTGTTAGTATTTTTTGATGATATACTAATCTATAGAAAGTCTTGGGAGAATCATGTGTGACATGTTGACAAGGTGCTACAACTACTAAAGGAGCAACAACTATATGCCAAAGCATCCAAATGTTTCTTTGGGGTGAAGGAGGTAGAGTATTTGGGTCATATTTTATCTCATGAAGGTCTCAAGGTAGACCTTAACAATATTAAGGCCATGATGGACTGGAGGATTCCCAAAACATTGAAGAATCTTAGAGGATTTTTTGGTTTGACACGTTACTACTGCAAGTTTGTTGAAAAATATGGAAGAATAACAACACCTTTAATGACATTAACTAAGAAGGATGCATTTTCATGGACTCCAAATGAAACTCAATATTTTGAACAACTTAAAGAGGCGATGTGAAAAGATCCTATCTTGACCACACCAGAATTCACAAAAACCTTTATTGTGGAATGTGATGCCTCCAGAAATGGCATTGGTGCTATTCTAATGCAAGAAGGAAGGCCCCTTGATTTTGAAAGTCGGCCACTCAAGGGAAAGGACTTACACAAACCCATTTGTGAGAAGGAAATGATGGAAATACTACACACATTGAAGAAATGATGGCCTTACCCAATAGGTAGGCACTTCAAGGTCAAAACAGATCATGATAGTCTTAAATACTTCTTGGAACAAAGACTATCTTCAGAAGAACAACAAAAATGGGTGACCAAGATGTTGGGTTATGATTTTGAAATCATCTATAAAAAAGGGAAGAAAAATGTTGTGGCAGATGCAATCTTAAGAAAGGATGAAGATTTTGAGGCCTTTCTTTGTGCTATCTCGATTATCCAACCCGATTGGATAATAGAAGCGAGGGATGAATGGAAGAATGACGAAAACGTGTGGACTGTCATTCAAAGGTTGCAACAGGATTTCAGTGCATCAGATACATTTACATGGAAAAATGATTCACTATGGTACAAAGATCGCTTATATTTATGTAAGTACTCCCAACTCAAACAAAAGGTACTATTGGAATTGCACACCTCTACAGTAGGAGGGCACTCGGGATTTTTGAAAACCTACCATAGGGTCAAGAAGGAATTTTTTTGGGATGGCCTTAAAAATGATGTTCAAAGGTTTGTGGGAAAATGTTTGGTTTGCCAACAAAATAAGGTGGAAACAATTAAGACCCCAGGTATTTTACAACCATTATCCATCCCAGGTCAGCGCTAAGAGGAGGTTTCCATGGATTTTGTTAGCACTCTTTCAATTTCCTAGAGGTTGAAAACATAAGAAATCTACAAAGGTAACTTTGTCCAACCAGTTTTGAAGCTGGGATCTAGCCCTTCCAACTTCAGAGAGGGATCTCTCTATATGATTTAACTATGTTTCCAATTTTATATATTAGGCTAGGTAAAGAAATAGGTCGGTTTTGTTGTCAAAGTGTTTTTTGAATTGGTTGAGACAGTCTACACATCCATTGGGCTATGGGTCTGTGTTTAATAAAATATGAAATACAAACCAAAAATGCAAATGAAAAACTTTCACAGGGAGAGATAATATAATCACTAGATCTTTTAGTAGCTTAAATGATGATTAGCAGAAAAGATGAGAAAAATAATTCCAACAAAGAAGCAGTTAAGAATTCCTTTATTGAAAATACTAGAAGAAAAAACACTAAAATCTTTCGAGTCAGAAACAGGGTATACGAGATAAATCCTGCAACATTCGTTACTCTTAAAGATTAGAATTAGAAAACAAGATGATCACAAAGCAAGAATAACATTCAACTTAGAAAGAAAACATCACCAGTGAATACACGCACGAATCCTATAAAAGTGCCTCCTTTTTATTAATGGAAGATCTCTTCAAAAATATTACAGTCTGAATAGCGTCAGGGTGTGAAGATCAACAACCCTCAATACTTTGAAGGATGAAGTATTTATAACTCCAATTACAAACGTTCCTGTCATAAATGACCAGGACGTGCTAAATTTATTTTTAGCCTAACTAATTTAACAAACTTCCTAAATCTAAGAACTGCTTGATGACTTGGTGTAACTGCACGCTGATTTCTGGGTAGACCGTTTATGAAGCCTTTGCACGACTTCATCTGACTAGACAGTTGACTGGACCTGGACAACTCATCTGCTAATCAATCAGATCGCAAAACTCTTCCCATATGAGATGACTGGGCACGTTGACTTTGAGCAGTCTTCGATACACTTCGTCCATTTCTGTATACTTGACGAATGTAGGCTTGGTGAGGAATATGTATCGAATCTCGTGTTGGATACTGATGTCCCACTGAATGGCATCCAGGAATGCCTTGCCAGTGATGCTCCCTTGAATCCCTGCAAACTTTGAACTTCCCTTAGACACATCAGCCAATCTCTTCTTGTAATCTGGGAGTGTCATCAGTTTATCATTAATAACCTTCAGACCAGGTAGACCTTTCTTCTGGAGAGCCTCAATCTTACTGAAGAACCTTTATACCCCCTGGTCCATGGCCTGAACCTTTTCTTCCAGCCAAAGAATTAGTCCTCTCTTGGTCAAAACCATTTTGACCTCAAGGATGGTCTCTGTTCTGTCTTCAATCTTCAGCTCTTCTAGCTCTTCCCTGGTCTTGGAATTGAGGAACTTGATGATATCCTTTTCCTGTGTTGGCCTATATCCCAATTCTACTCTGATCTTCTCAATGGCTTGTTTGCTCCTCTGGACCAACTCATTCTGCTCAAACATGATCTGGATCATGGGCCATATCTCATTCATGGACTTAGTGATGTCTTTCCATACACTCTCTTTGATCTCGACCAATGTCTTTCCTGCCACTGTTTGTTTTCGGAGCTGCTGTAGCTCCTGCTTGAGCTGCTCTGTCACCTGCTTTTCCTTGGATAGGCTAGTTTGGAAGGAATATTTGAGTTCCTACAGGTTCTCAATCTCCTTTTTTAGCCTGCTGATCTCTGTCTCCTGCAGGTTCATCTTTTCCATGGACACATCCAGATCGACTGTCTTCTCCTGAGATGTCAATGGAGTCGTGGACGGGACTGCTGTCACTGATGTTGTTCTAACCCCTGCAATTGGGATAACACTCAATGGAATGAATTCCATTGGCTTCAGTTTCTCTTTCTCTTTTAATAGTTTCTCCATCTCAGCTTCCATTTCTTTGAGCTGTGCATTCTACTCCATGAGCAGTTTGAGCATCTCATCCTTCTCGCCTTCTTTCTCTGCTATCTCCTTCGCCTGCGAATCCTCTGTGGGAGGGAGCTTCAGTTGTTTTCTAAAGGATGCTATATCAACATTCTTCTTATTTATCATTTCCTCTGCTGCTTTGACGTTCGAAGGATCATAACCGATCTTGAGGACCAGATCCTCCAAAGTTTTGATCCTATTGTCCTTTGCGAATGATGAAATCTTCTCCATTTTGAGTTGTGTTTGAACATTGTTCAGTGACACCTGCAATTTAGCTGCAGAAGCGGAAGAATGCGCGAATATATAGAAAACCATTTCTCTGGTCTGCTTGTGCAGATCCATCTGATCTGCTGGGTGCACGTCCTTCGTCTGGAATTCAAAGGTGGCCCTCTTGTAGTCGGTAATCACCTTGGGATCTAGTACCTGTGCCTGGAGGAAGGCCATGTGAATTATGCCCTTTTCTGTGTCAAATGTAGACAAAATCCGATGCTGCACAATCGACATCTGCTTCCAAAACTAAGCGCAAGTACTGTTGGTAAGGGTCTGGTTCTTTTTCTTGATCAGCTCGTACTTCTCGAAAATGCTCAACTTGGGCCTAGTATTGCCTGGCTGAGTGTCCAATGGGGAGTCTGTGGATTTCTTCGGTAATGCTGGGGTGATGTCCTTATAGAGGCTCGAACCGAAGGGGGTGGAATAACAGACTCGGTCACTGTAGTAGGCGGGGCTTCTTTTTCTCCAGTCGGGATAGGAGATGAAATTGTCTTGGGCCTCTTAGTGTGCAGTTGGAACTCTTCGGAGGATACCTCTGTGATAGGCAGAGATAAATCTTGTCGAGGCCTTTTTTCCTTCAGGACCTGTGGCGTTGATGTTTGAGATACCGTGGCCGGGGGATCCTACTGTTCTACTTCAATCAATGTGTTAGGCTCCCAGGCTATCTGATTTGAAAACTTCTCAATTTTAGGCCTAGACACATGAACGTAAGGGATATTTTTGTTCTTCACCCTCATCTCTGAAATGATCCCACATGGATCATAATGCCTTGGGAAGCTTAGGAAGAACTTCATTTCTCTCAGCATCCGGTCTGCTTCTTCCCCGGTGCCATGATTGTTGTAGATGAAGGAGCCAATCTGCCCCTTGATCCTAAGTTGTTGCTTTTTCTTCAAAGATACAAAACGGATATCATTTGAATTCATAATCTGCCTTATATATTCTAAAGAAAAGATTTTGACCGACAAATACTTGGGAAGCTTATAAGGTGCCAACTCGCACTCGTATACTCTGATCTCGGTATGATTCTGATACAGGTACCAATCCTCGGTCTTTGTGTTGTGCGAGAGGTGCAGGATCCTCTGAACTTCATCGTTTATTTGAGGCTCGAGCCTGCCACCTAAAATGCTTACCATAGGGTGGTAGAACAAATTGATGAATGCCTTGAAGCTGTACTCTATGGAGTTGTGCTTTAGCAAGGAGGTCCATGCTGTGACTGCCTGAGGTCTACCATCAGCATCCATCTTCTGCATGGAAAATGCAAACTTATCCACTTGGAAGAAGACGAACAAGTATCCTAGTATCGATGAATATATAAACATGCCTTCAATGCCGAAATTCACGAATTGTTCGTGAATGTTGTCTGCCAAGAATGCGCTGAAATCAAACTGGGTGGTGGGATTTTCGTTGGTAGAGAAGATGGATAGAAAACCAAGAATGGGTTCATCTACCCACTGGTCATAATAGTATCCTAACAAAGCACAAAGGGAATAAATGACCTGGTTTCCCTTAGTGGAGAACATGGATGACGGGTAAGGGGGATTTGTGGAAGGGAATTGAGCGGATGTGGGAAGGAAAAGCTCGAATATTTGAGCTCTTTGGGGAAAAGTCATTTTCTGATACAACTCTGTAAGGATTTCCAGGTTGAAAGGAGACGTAGAGTCGCCACGGGGAATTTGCATCATCTGGTCTATGGAATCGGGCGTGATGAGGAAAAGGATTTCTCTGGATGAGGAGATGACGACTCTTTTTTCAGGAATATAGTGGGCTTGACACTTAAGCGCGAACTCGAGAAAATGGTGGATCTGGGGAAAGAGGAAAAGGGGTAAATTGGACTCCCAAAGTCCAATTTCATCACTCTGGTCCAGGAAAACTTCCCTGAGCCATGACTGGAGGTCTGAGAAATCAAAATCGCATTTGGTATCTGTGATTAATTGGTCTTTGTCGACCAGTGGGATCTTGTGCAGGTCGACAGGAGGCGGGAGAAATGGATTCTCCTCTCCTTCCGCTGGTTTGGACTTTGGTGCCATTTCTGCAACAGTACCTGCAATAAACACAACATTGGTGGGGGCGACTGACTGTGGATGAGGGTGACAGAATGTAATGGAGGAGTAAGCGATGAATTTCTCTGGTGCGATGGGTGAATAGCGAAAGTAAGGGAAATAACGGTAGTTTTATTTAAACTGGGGTCGGTTGGGCGCGGGAGACAGGTCAGCTGGATAACAGATAGGTTATCCAGTAATAAATGGACAACGGGTTACTTGGGGGTGAGATGGGAGGTGACAGTGGATGAAATATACGGACGGGTGACGTGGTGGCTAGGGATTGGAGGTAAAAGTCGTAATAAGGGGCTTGCCATGAGTGAAAGGGGGGAGGGGACTAACAACAGTTACGGGATGTGACTAACTCAGGAAGAAGTGGAAGGTGATGTCCATAAGTGACGGGGGTCTGTCAAATAGCATATGGTGACGGGACTTCGGGGAAAATAGACTGACGCCACGTATAACAAGGGACCCTCCAGAGGGGGAAAACCATTCCAGACCCCCCCCCCCTCAGTTAAAAGAAGATCATCCAGGGGGGTCCGAAATGCATGTAGGGCCGTTGATATGCGCGCCTGTTTCTGAGCCGTAGATCTAAGAGCGCTCTTTATCACTCATTATGGACCCCCCCCCCCTTCCATTAAAGGAAGAACAGACGGGGGGGTCCGTAATCCAATATTGACCGTTGATTTAAGCACTCAACCCTGGTCCGTCTGGATGCGCGCAAATGTTATCAGTGATTCCGGACCCCCCCGGTTAAAAGCAGAACAGTCGGGGGGGTCCGGAATGCTCAGTGCTCTGTAGATCTAGGCACCGCGATCAGAAACGTCGATATGTGCAGGGAGCATAAATGGGGAGCGAAAAACACATGCGTTGGGAAAACTTAGGATAAATGTATTTTATGGGTTTTTCCCCAAACTTTTCAAGTAGACATCACCATGGGGCTTCGACCAAACTATCTTCTAAGCATATGAAACATGGTGCAACATTTACATCAAGTTGGTTTTATTGAAATGAAACAATAAAGCAACTAGCCTACCTACTAACCTATCTTCCTATGACAATTAACCCAGATTAAACTGTTGGGTTAATAATTTACTCTACCCTGGGGCTATCTGACCAAGATTAGACAGTCTGGCCAGATTTATTCACTAATCTAACCTAGACACTTTGGCTAAGATTAAACTGTTTATCCAAATTCATTCACTACCCTATCAACATTAAAATTTAAAAAGAATTTGGCCATGCTTGAAAGGTATGGACCAAGTTACTATTATTGTATGGGGATTTTATTGCAATTCTTTTATGCCCTCTTTTTCTTTCTTTCTTTTTATTTCTTTCTTTTTTCTTTTCTTTTCTTTTTTCTTTTCAAATTATTTGCAGAATGAAAAATCATTTGTCAACAAAAACCCTAGAGACAGATAATATCCTAGTCACCAGTTGATCCTATAATTTATAGGGTGATTACAGCGGCTCCACCTGGGGATGGTACTTGCCCTGTGAAGTGCCAAGAATCCTGGTTCCTATCATTTTGAAAATTTCTTCCTAGTAGCCTTCGTTGGGTTTTATTCTAAAAAATTGGAAGAACAATGTTCAGCAGCTTAGGGCCTTCTCTTCGAGCTTCAACCAACTGACTAATGTTTCTTCACTCAGAAAATGCAGGAAAAAAATAAAAACAAAAATGGTATGTACAATGGAGAGTGAAAACTTGAATCTTCTACTGAGGTGGCACATAATGTTTAAGCATTCTGCCATTCACAGGTCCTCCTGGCAGATCTGTCCCATCAGCGTTGTTTAGCAAGAAAGCATTGTTTCCTCTGAAATCTTGGATCATGTATGGTCCTGTCCACAGACTGTCAAATTTTCCATGCTTTCCCTTGTCTTCATTTCTGGCATCCCATCTCAGCACCAAATATCCTAGCTCAAAATCATCTTCCTTGGTTCGTTTGTCAAAGATCTTCTTGATGTTTTCTTGGATTAACTGAGTTTTGTTGAAAACGTCCTCCCTAGACTGTTGCAAATGGATCATCTGGTTGATCCTTCTCTATGAGTCATTTGGCTCAGCTTGTACATCTTGAAGCAAATTCATGACAGGGACTCCTAAAGAAGTGGGGAAAATTGCCTCTGTTCCATAGACCAGCTGGTATGGTGACATACCAATTGACCTTTTGGTGGTCAGTCTGTCAGCCCATAACGCAAACACCAACTTGTTGTGCCATGATTTCTTGTTTTCCTGCAATGTTTTCTTGATGATATTTACCAAGGTTTTGTTTGAAGATTCCGCCAGCCCATTCCCCTGAGGGTAGTAGGCCGTGGAATGCCCCAAACCAATGTGATATTGGTTGCATAAATCTATGAGCTTCTTCGACCGAAAGGCAACTGCATTATCAGTTATAATCTTTCTAGGACATCCAAAGCGAGACGAAATATTATTTTCAAGGAATTTGATAATAACAGAGTCAGTGGCTTGCTTGCTTGGTACTGCTTCGATCCATTTGTTAAAATAATCGGTGGCAGTGAGAATCCATCTATGGTGGCCTAAAGAAGGGGGGTGTATTTCTCCAATGAAGTCCAGTCCCCATTGCTGGAAAGGGGCCTCAACTGAGATCGGTTTCAGAGGTAGAGGGAGGAGTTTCCTTTTGCCTTCAAATAGTTGACATTGATGACATGCAGTTACCTTTTGATGCACATCGGTGAACAAGGTGGGCCAATAGAATCCAACTCTGAGTATTTTGTTGGCTGTGACTTTCCAGTTCAGATGGCCACCACATTCTCTTGCATGAAACTCTTGTAACACTTTATCAGCTTCATCTTTCAATAAACAATTTAACAGAATGCCTCCAGGATCTTTCCAATACAAATTGCCTTCTAGAATACAGAATTTTAAGGCTTTCAACTTTAAAAATCTAGCTTTAGTCT
>ML808434.1:86075-97808 GCA_009831015.1 Picea engelmannii
TGTGAGTCCGAAAATAATATATACAAAGTTTAATCAACCTATAAACATTACTTTCTTCTCAAATTTTCAATATTCCAGGAACAAACTTTCTTTTTAGGGAAAAGAAAACGTGAAATTATCAATTTTTAGTTCGTCCCCAGTGGAGTCACCACTATGTTAGCACTCTGTAAATTTCTTAGAGGTTGAAAACAAAAGAAATCTACAAAGGTAACTTTATCCAACCACTTTTGAAGCTGGGATCTAGCCCTTCCAACTTCAGAGAGGGATCTCTCTATATGATTTAACTATGTTTCCAATTTTAGATATTAGGCTAGGTAAAGAAATAGGTCGGTTTTGTTGTCAAAGTGTTTTTTGAATTGGTTGAGACAGTCTACACATCCATTGGGCTATGGGGTCTGTGTTTAATAAAATATGAAATACAAACCARAAACGCAAAGGRAAAACTTTCACAGGGCGAGATAATATAATCACTGGATMTTTTAGWAGCTTWAATGATGATTRGCAGAAAAGATKAGAAARATAATTYCAACAAAGAAGCAGTTAARAATYCCTTTATTGAAAAYACCAGAAGAAAAAACACTAAAATCTYTCRAGTCAGAAACAGGGTATACGAGATAAATCCTGCAACATTCGTTACTCTTAAAGATTAGAATTAGAAAACAAGATGATCACAAAGCAAGAATAACATTCAACTTAGAAAGAAAACATCACCAGTGAATACACGCAAGAATCCTGTAAAGTGCCTCCTTTTTATTAATGGAAGATCTCTTAAAAAATATTACAGTCTGAATAGCGTCAGGGTGTGAAGATCAACAACCTTCAATACTTTGAAGGATGAAGTATTTATAACTCCAATTACAAACGTTCCTGTCATAAATGATCAGGACATGCTAAATCTATTTTTATCCTAACTAATTTAACAAACTTCCTAAATCTAAGAACTGCTTGATGACTTGGTGTAACTGCACGCTGATTTTTGGGTAGACCGTTTATGAAGCCTTTGCACGACTTCATCTGACTAGACAACTAACTGGACCTTGACAACTCATCTTCTAATCGATCAGATCGTAGAGCTCTTCCCATCTGAGATGACTGGGCACATTGACTTTGAGCAGTCTTCGATACACTTCGTCCATTTCTGTATACTTGGCGAATGTAGGCTTGGTGAGGAATATGTATCGAATCTCGTGTTGGATACTGATGTCCCACTGAAGGGAATCCATGAATTCCTTGCCGGTGATGCTCCCTTGAATCCCTGCAAACTTTGAACTATCCTTGGACACATCAGCCAATCTCTTCTTGTAATCTGGGAGTGTCATCAGTTTATCATTAATAACCTTCAGACCAGATAGACCTTTCTTCTTGAGAGCCTCAATCTTATTGAATAACCTTTGTACCCCCTGGTCCATGGCCTGAACCTTTTCTTCCAGCCGAAGCATTAGTCCTCTCTTGGTCAAAACCCTTTTGACCTCAAGGATGGTCTCTGTTCTGTCTTCGATCTTCAGCTCTTCCAGCTCTTCCCTGGTCTTGGAATTGAGGAACTTGATGATCTCATTTGCTTGTGTTGGCCTATCTCCCAATTATACTCTGATCTTCTCAATGGCTTGTTTGATCCTCTGGACCAACTCATTCTGCTCAAACATGATCTGGATCATGGGCCATATCTCATTCATGGACTTAGTGATGTCTGTCCATACACTCTCTTTGACCTCGGCCAATGTCTTTCCTGCCACTATTTGTTTCCGGAGCTGCTGTAGCTCCTACTTGAGCTTCTCTGTCACCTGATTTTCCTTGGATAGGCTGGTCTTGAAGGAAGATTTGAGTTCATGTAGGTTCTCAATCTCATTTTTTAGCCTGCTAATCTCTGTCTCCTGCAGGTTCATCTTTTCCATGGACTCAGCCATATCGACTGTCTTCTCCTGAGATGTCAATGGAGTCGTGGATGGGACTGCTGTCACTGATGCTGTGCTCACCCCTGCAATTGGGATAACACTCAATGGAATGAATTCCATTGGCTTCAGTTTCTCTTTCTCTTTTAATAGTTTCTCCATCTCAGCTTCCATTTCTTTGAGCTGTGCATTCTTCTCCATGAGAAGTTTGAGCGTCTCATCCTTCTCGCCTTCTTTCTCTGCTATCTCCTTCACCTACGAATCCTCTGTGGGAGGGAGCTTCAGTTGTTTCCTCAAGGATGCTATATCAGCATTATTTTTCTTTATCATTTCCTTTGCTGATTTGACGTTTGAAGGATCATAACTGATCTTGAGGACCAACTCCTCCAAAGTTTTGATCCTATTGTCCTTTGCGAATGATGAAATCTTCTCCATTTTGAGATGTGTTTGAACATTGTTCAGTGACACCTGCAATTTGGCTGCAGAAGAAGAAGCATGCACCAACGTATAGAAAACCATTTATCCAGTCTACTTGTGCAGATCCATCTGATCGGCTGGGTGCACGTCCTTCATCTGGAATTCGAAGGTGGCCCTCTTGTAGTCAGTAATCACCTTGGGATCTGGTACCTGTGCCTGGAGGAAGTCCATGTGCATTCTTCCATTTTCTGTGTCAAATGCAGACAGAATCCGATGCTGCGCAGTCGACGTCTGCTTCCAAAACTGAGTGCAAGTACTGCTGGTAAGGGTCTGGTTCTTTTTCTTGATCAACTCGTACTTCTCGAAAATGCTCAACTTGGGCCCAGTATTGCCTGGCTGAGTGTCCAATGGGGAGTCTGTGGATTTCTTCGGTAATGCTGGGGTGATGTCCTTATAGAGGCTCGAACCGAAGGGTGGAATAACAGACTTGGTCACTGTAGTAGGCGGGGCTTCTTTTTCTCCAGTCGGGACATGAGCTGAAATTGTCTTGGGCCTCTTAGTGTGCAACTGTAACTCTTCGTACGATACCTCCGTGAAAGGTGGAGATAAATCTTGTCGAGGCCTTTTTTCCTTCAGGACCTGTGGCGTTGCTGTTTGAGATACCGTGGTCGGGGAATCCTGCTGTTCTGCTTCAATCAATGTGTTAGGCTCCCAGGCTGTCTGATTTGCAAACTTCTCAATTTCAGGCCTAGACACATGAACGTAAGGGATATTTTTGTTCTTCACCCTCATCTCTGAAATGATCCCACATGGATCATAATTCCATGGGAATCTTAGGAAGAACTTCATTTCTCTCAACATCTGGTCTGCTTCTTCCCCAACGCCATGACTGTTGCAGATGAAGGAGCCAATCTGCCCCATGATCCTAAGCTGCTGCTTTTTCTTCAAAGATAAAAAATGGATATCATCTGAATTCATAATCTGCCTTATATATTCTAAAGAAAAGATTTTGACCGACAAATACTTGGGAAGCTTATAAGGTGCCAACTCGCACTCGTATACTCTGATCTCGGTATGATTCTGATACAGGTACCAATCCACAGTCTTTGTGTTGTCCGAGAGGTGAAGGATCCTCTGAACTTCATCGTTTATTCGAGGCTCGGGCCTGCCACCTAACATGCTTACCACAGGGTGGTAGAACAGATCGATGAATGCCTTGAAGCTGTACTCTGTGGAGTTGTGCTTCAGCAAGGAGGTCCATGCTGTGACTGCCTGAGGTCTACCATCTGCATCCATCTTCTGCATGGAAAATGCAAACTTATCCACCTAGAAGAAGATGAACAAGTATTCTAGTATCGATGAATATCTAAACATGCCTTCAGTGCCGAAATTCATGAATTGTTCATGAATATTGCCTGCCAAGAATGTGTTGAAATCAAACTAGGTGGTGGGCTTTTCGTCAGTAGAGAAGATGGATAGAAAACCCAGAATGGGTTCATCTACCCATTGGTCATAATAGTATCCTAACAAAGCACAAAGGGAATAAATGACATGGTTTCCCTTAGTGGAGAACATGGATGACGGGTAAGGGGGATTTGTGGAAGGGAATTGAGCGAATGTGGGAAGGAAAAGCTCTAATATTTGAGCTCTTTGGGGAAAATTCATTTTCTGATACAACTCTGTAAGGATTTCCAGGTTGAAAGGAGACGTAGAGTCGGCACGGGGAATTTGCATCATCTGGTCTATGGACTCGGGCGTGATGAGGAAAAGGATTTCTCTGGATGAGGAGATGACGACTCTTTGTTCGGGAATATAGTGGGCTTGACACTTAAGCACGAACTAGGGAAAATGGTGGATCTGGGGAAAGAGGTAAAGGGGTAAATTGGACTCCCAGAGTCCAATTTCATCACTCTGGTCCAGGAAAACTTCCCTGAGCCATGACTGGAGGTCTGAGAAATCAAAATCGCAATTGGTATCTGCGATTAATTGGTCTTTGTGGACCAGTGGGATGTTGTCCAGGTCGACAGGAGACAAGAGAAACAAATTCTCCTCTCCTTCCGCTGGTTTGGACTTTGGCGCCATTTCTGCAACAATGCCTGCAATAAACACAACGTTAGTGGGGGCGAATGACTGTGGATGAGGGTGACAAAATGTAACGGAGGAGTAAGCGATGAATTTCTCTGGTGCGACGGGTGAATAGCAAAAGTAAGGGAAATAACGGTAGTTTTATTTAAACTGGGGTCGGTTGGGCACAGGAGACAGGTCAGCTAGATAATGGATAGGTTATCCAGTAATAAATGGAAAACCGATCACTTGGGGGTGAGATGGCAGGTGACGGTGGTTGAAAGATACATACGGGTGACGTGGTGGCTAGGGATTGGAGGTAAAAGTCGTAATAAGGGGCTTGCCATGAGTGAAAGGGGGGAGGGGACTGGCAGCAGTTACGGGATGTGACTAACTTGGGAAGAAGTGGAAGGTGACGTCCATAAGTGACGGGGGTCTGTTAGATAGCAGATGGTGACGGGACTTCGGGGAAAATAGACTGACGCCACGTATAACAAGGGACCCGCTAGAGGGGGAAAACCATTCTGGATGCCCCCCCCCTCAGTTAAAATCAGATCATCCAGGGGGGTTCGAAATGCATGTAGGACCGTTGATATGCGTGCCTATTTCTGAGCCGTAGATCTAAGAGCGCTCTTTATCACTAATTCCGGACCCCCCCCCCCCTTCCATTAAAGGCAGAATGGACGGGGGGGTCCGGAATCCAATATTGGCCGTTGATTTAAGCGCTCAACCCTGGGCTGTCCAGATGCGCGCAAATGTTATCAACAATTCCGGATCCCCCTGGTTAAAAGCAGAATGATTGGGGTGGTCTGAAATGCTCAGTGCACCGTAGGTCTGGGCGCCGCGATCAGGACCGTCGATATGTGCAGGGAGCATAAATGGGGAGCGGAAAACACATGCGCTGGGAAAACTTAGGATAAATGTATTTTATGGGTTTTCCCCCAAAATTTTCAAGTAGACACCACCACGGGGCTTCGACCAAACGATCTTCTAAGCATATGAAACATGGTGCAACATTTACATCAAGCTGGTTTTATTGGAAGGAAACAATAAAGCAACTAGCCTACCTACTAACCTATCTTCCTATGCCAATTAACCCATATTAAATTGTTGGGTTAAGAATTTACTCTACCCTGGGGCTATCTGACCAAGATTAGATAGTCTGGCCAGATTTATTCACTAATCTAACCTAGACACTTTGGCTAAGATTAAACTGTTTATCCAAATTCATTCACTACCCTATCAACATTCAAATTTAAAAAGAACTTGGCCATGCTTGAAAGGTATGGACCACGTTACTATTATTTCATGGGGATTTTATTGCAATTCTTTTATGCCCTCTTTTTCTTTCTTTCTTTTTCTTTTTTTCTTTTTTCTTTTCTTTTCTTTTTTCTTTTCAAATTATTTGCAGAATGAAAAATCATTTGTCAAAAAAACCCTAGAGACAGATAATATCCTAGTCACCAGTTGATCCTATAATTTATAGGGTGATAACAAATTTCATCACAGGGTTACCGAAGTCTAAAGGAAAGAGTGTCATCATGGTGATTGTTGATAGACTGACCAAGTATGCACACTTTTTTGAAATCTCTCATCCTTTCAAAGCCAATACAGTTTCCACCGTATTAATGGAGACAATTCAAAAGATACATGGATTCCCAAAGATTATTGTAAATGACAAAGATCCCATCTTCATTGGACATTTTTGGACAAAATTGTTTTCTTATTTGGGTACTCAATTGGATCATAACTCATCCTATCATCCTCAATCTGATGGACAAACCGAGATAGTGAACAAATATCTGGAAATATACCTTCGTTGCTTTATCTCTGATAAACAAACACAATGGTTCAAATGGTTACCCTTGGCAGAATGGTGGTATAAAACTTCCTTTTGTACTGCAACAAAAATGACACCATTTATGGCACTATATTGATACCACCTCCCTTCCATCACTTCTTCTCTAAAAGAAAAATCTAAGGTTCAAGCAGTGGAATATCACATCGAGCATCAACAATAAGTTCTCCAACTCTTAAAGGACAACCTGACCATGGCACATAATTGCATGAAACAACAAGAAGATTAACATCATAGTGAAAGAATTTTTGAAGTAGGGGATTGGGTATTTTTAAGACTAAAACCATACAAATAGATGTCCCTCAAGAAAGCTAAGAAGGATAATAAATTATCACCAAATTACTATGGCCCTTATAAGGTGTGGCAAAATATTGGTACTATGGCATACAAATTGGAGTTGCCTGCATATTCATGAGTACACCCAGTTTTCCATGTTTCATGCTTAAAGAAGGTTATAGGTGACAAGATCTCAGTTCAAACTATATTTCCAGAACTTGACGAGGAAGGAAAAATCATATTGGATCCTGAGGCTATCACTGACACAAGAATTCTCCACCTAAGGAATAGATCCATTTTAGAGTATCTCATTAAGTGGAGGAAACTACCTACTGAAGATTCCACTTGGGAAGATGAATATTTTATATAGAAGCATCCCAAATTACTCAAGCATTGCAGACAACACTTGTTTGAAGGGAAGGGGCATGTTAAGCTCTAAATAATGGCACATTACCCCTTAATTGGGGCATAATACTTTGTTAATGTTATTTTATTTATGTCAGCTTGGGTCCATTAGTTGTAATTGTACCTCCTAGTCTCCTATATATACCAAGGAGACCTTTTCATTTGGAATCATCTTGTATTTTGAAATTTATGTGGTGTATAAGGAGGTTTCCCCCTCGAAGAGGTTTATTATATGAAATTCTCTCTTTTTCAAGGCGTTGCGTACTTATTCTGAGGTTTTTTTATGCTATTTTGATATTTGGTTCTTAACAGTTTATCTAGAAAAATATTTAGCAGCTGTATAATAGTTAAACGAATTGATATTTATAAACATTTTTCGGTTGAAAATGTCTTTGGCGGACAATTTTTTTTTGACAAACACATCAAGTGCATGACTGTTGAGGGTGCTGTTAGATTTAAATTTCATTTGTATGTGTCATTTGTTAAGTCGAAAAAATTGAATAGTTCAGCCAAAAAATTGCCATTAGCAATTTCTCTTGACCCAATTCTCATGAAAGTGTTACCCAAATTCATGATTTTACTCGAACATTTTCCAAGTCTTCCAAAAAAAAAGGTTTTTTGTAGTTTTTTGAAGTGTATTCTGTAAGTTTCCGGTGGAGAAGAATTACGGAGTTTGCCAAAGGAAAAAGGTTGAGTTTGCCAAAGAAACCTTTTTGTAGTCTGTCGAAGTGCATTTTGTAGCTTGTCGATGGAGGAATTTTTTTTTGAACCAAGGAATGAAGAATTTCTCGGACCTTTGAAAGAAGAAATTTGGCAATTTTCGATAGATTTTTTTTTCAGACCATCGATGGAAGAAATTCTAGGTTCATCAATGAAATAAATTTTTGGATTGTTGATAGAAGAATTCTCCATCTCACCAATGAGAATGGTGACATGGTCATATTAGGTGCTGATGTTTTTATAAAATATGGAGCCAAAATATTGTTTTGGCCATAAGAGGAGAATATTAACTTAGAACTAGATGAAATTTAAAGGGTACATCTACAAGAAAGAGGCCTACACAAGTGTCAGTGAGTGTCATTGGCTAGTTCTGCTTCAGATTTCCATAAAACACAAATTAGTGGTTTTTGAAGAACATGGTGGTGCTTAGTGACAGGGACCCATATGAAGATGAAATTTTTATAGTGATCCCAAAAATAAGGAATGAAAATATCTAGTGATATTTTGACAAAATTACAAATAATTTGGAATGGGGACACAAGAATAGGCCAAAAACCACTATTCCCAAACACTTTTTGGAGAATTTTGAGATATTTGGAGGAGGAAAAGGGGCCCCAGATCACAAATCTGGAAAAATTTACTTACTCAACATTTTACCTCCTCAAAGAGACAAACAACTTTGTATTGAGGAAGTTTTTCCCATTTTTATCCAGGGAGCATCATAACCTTAATTTGGAAGTTGTTGTGTACTCACAATCATGAATACTATTTGTGCTCGATATAAAAGTTTTATTGGTTTCTAACAACTTTTATTCTACAGGTGTAGACAATGGTTTCTTAGCTAGATTGCACTGGTGAGAATAGTGCACAATTGAGCATAAATGAAAAAAATTAGAAATCTATAACTTTCATCTCATAACTCAGAATGAGGCAGGAGTATAGTCATTTGGAAGATGATTTAGAGGAGAATGTGTCTAAAGAATTAGAATTTGGTTAAGTTCATCCACGCTCTTCATAAATTGATATGAAGAATGACCTGCATCGTTATTAATGAAATATTTTACAATATGCATAATTCTAACAATAATTGTTGCATGCCCATTTTTGTAGAATTAGAGGTAAACGCATAATAGATCTAGTTCAAAAATGAGTACTAGAGATATGGATGATGCACAATGTTCTTACATCCATGGAGATGATATCATATGATTAAATATCAACTTGGGAAATGCATAAATAGAGTCTAATGAACATAGAAGTAGGGTGGAGCCTATAGAACAAATGAAGAGCTTGTAAAGAAAGGTGTAGAGCTACAAAGAAGATAATGAAAGGTTAATTAGAGATCAATAGAAACATAACCAAATTAATTCTCAACCACTGTAGAGTCTGAATAACCTGCAAAGGAAAATAGACAAGGAGTCCAACATAAGAATGAAACTAGTGTAGGGCATACATAGAACATACCTCATGATAGGAGGGACGACTACATAGGGATAAGACACTCAAGAACTGTTAGTATACATTATCATTCACCTATAAATTCATCCAGAAGAGAACCTACATTTTTCAGGATAAAAGAGCAAACTAAGTATTTCTCCCATCAAACATCAAAGGAGAAGGCTCGAGTTAGATATATTGCCATGAGAACTCAGGAGGCTCAAACCATTAACATTTGATGGAGAGCATAGGAAGGGTGAAGAAGTTGAATCTTGGTTGTTGGGCATGAGAAAATATTTTTAGCTGCAAAATTATTCATCAAATATGGAAAAACATATTTCCATATATCATCTTCAAGGTAAATCTTCCATGTTGTGGGACCATTGAAGCAGGTCAAGTATATTGAGGAGAAGAGAATTTATTGGAAGAATTTCAAGAAATAATTCCTGCAATAATACTTGTTAGAGACTACTATGACAAGAAAATGTAAGAATTCTTTGAGCTTAAATTAGGAAGCCTGACCATGGAAGAGTATGAGAAAAAATTCTTGGAGCTTTTGAGGTATGTGGATTTCATTAGGGATGAGAAGGTTAAAATTTGGAGGTTCTTGAGTTGGGTAATGTCGTTCTACAAGGATACAATTTAGTTTGATGAGCCCAAGACTGTTGATTAATTGGGTTGGTTGTCATGAATGTCAACCCTTGAAGAAAGTCTAGTAGAAAATTCCGGTAGCCCCAATAGTATGATTAAGGGACTTCAATTTGATTGATGTATAATGGTATGGAGTTTAATATATTTGTAGGTGAGACTATTCCATATGGATAGTACATGTCATGCAATTTTCGGTGATATGCATAGTGCCACATAACTCCTCACGGTTAGAGAGTTATGGCCTTGTGAAGTTGGAGAACCCTCACGAGTTATCTAGAAGGTCAAAGAAGTCACATTAATTCTAGAAGATCCTAGAAGAAGTTGACTAGTCAAGTGGGTGAAACTAGGAGTTAGTCATGGGTTAAGTTGTTGCAATAAGAAAATAATTAAAAATAATTTAGTTGCAACTAGAAGTGGATAATTTACTATTTGTAGCATAGTGAGTTGGAAGTGGACAAGTGCTTAGAAGTGGGTTTGCCCTAAAATAAGGAAAGTGGGTTAATTTGGTTAGAAGGTAACCCCTTGAGGAGCTACATGGAAGTATAAATAGGAGAGAAAGGCTCTCATATTAGCACCTATTGAATATCATTGATTATCTATTTTGTGAACGATTATTTGGGCATGTATTATTGATAGAGAAAAAGTGTGGTAGAAAAATCGTGGCAGAAAAAGTTCTATAGAAAAATCATGGCAGGAAAATGCAACAGAAAAAGTGCGGCAGGAAAAGTGCGCCAGAAAAAGCGTGGCAGAAAAATCATGGCAGAAAAACTGTAGTAGAAAAATCGCGGTAGAAAAAGTGCGACAGAAAAATCGCAGCAAGAGAATCACGATAGGAAAAGTGTGGCAGAAAAAGTGCAATAGAAAAACAGTGACAAAAAAAGTGGGTCTGAAAAATCACTGCAGAAAAATCGCGACAACAGATTCACGATAGCACAATCGCGGCAGCAGAACACTACAAGAAGAAAAATGCATGGTTTTCATATGTGTAGCATTGAATCTATGAATCTGGTTGAGGGTTTTCCTTGTAAATATGTTGGATGCCCTCTTGGAAGTTTAGGGCTTGCTATAGAGTTGAACCGAGGAAGATCTACTGAAGTTTAGTATTGGTTGATGTTTGAGGGATTTTGGTTGAGGTATGTTGCTGAAGTTATTGGTACAAATAGAGGTTGTATAACAGTGAGGTTCTAGCACATGGTTTTAGGTACATACTTGTGGTATAGTTTTTGAGGTATATGTGATCAAATCAGATTGGTTGATGATTATACAGTGACAAGTTTCTCAGTGACATATTTGACAAGAGAGGTTGGGATAGTGACATATTTGATTTCTACATTTGGAACTTATATTTCAGGGCAGTTGGACAAGGCAAGGATAGGTGGTTTTAGCCACCTTTCGGTTGTAGCCAGAGAACATAGGGGGTTGTAATCTCCTTCTGGTTGTAGCCAGAGAATTGGGGAGTTGGAGCTTTCCTCAGGTTGTATCCTGAAAATAGGGGGTCAGAGACTCCTTCTAGTTGCAGCTGGAAAACAAAGGAATTTGTTGCTTCCAATGAATGTAATTCTTAAATACACATAAGAAAAAACATTCCATGGTTTTCTCATGCAATGGGTTTCCATGTAAAATATTGGTGTACTATGTATGTGTAATGTCCCCACTTTGGGACATCATCACAGTGCAGAGATTTATGATGACCAGAGTAGCCAGATGGATGTTATAGCGAGTACAGGGGTATTTGAGAGGCATTGTGGGGTCCAACTTGCATTGATGATCATATTCCATCATTATGATCCATTCCGCACAGGTTGTCTTTGGTTTCGTTGCATTATGACAATTTCCATGGTTTTGACTATTTTGAGCTATAAGTTAATTGAAATCACTGAAGAGGTCATTTTGGGCACATTACTTGGAGGAACCTCTCAGTGTAATAGCTCATTGGAATCGGGAGGAGAAAAACTACAGGATGGGATGGCTAGAAGTGACTTTCAGTGGCCAGGGAAGCCACAAGGAGAGATAAGG
>ML808434.1:97858-137450 GCA_009831015.1 Picea engelmannii
GAGAGATAAGGTGTTTTTCAGAGGTAAAAAGGTTAATTAATTAATTAAAGTGATTTAATTAATTAATTAAATATTAATAAAATGAAAGTCACTTTGGAGGGACAAGGTGAGCCAAAAAGTATAAAGGAAAGACAAGGGCCTCTTCTCATTCATTCACATATGTTTATCTTTTGATTTCTGGCTTCTAGCTAGTGAGCCCAATATTGGGGGTTTTGAGGGTTTTGACTTAACAAACCCTAGAGGACGATTAGGTGGTGAAAGATTCCACCTAGCTTGTCCCAAGCTTGGTCTCGGAGCTGCAATACGCTCCCACACCATTCTAGTTCCAAATCTACTCAGTTGTAGAGGATTCCACATCAGTTGCTTGTGCAGATAGAGAGAGGGCGCACCAGTTGGGGGTTTCCAGCAAGGGGGGCACACCATTCATTGAGGAAGGATTCGTCCTAGCTGAGGAGAAGGGATTTTGGGAATTCCAGGTATTGGGTTTCCTTTGCAGGTGTCTTGGCATCATTATTGGTGGTTTTCTGGAGTCTTTTAGTGGAGGATCGATTTGTATTGAGAGGGGGTCATTTTCCCAAGAGGAGGGTGCACCATTATTTGGAGGGTAGCTAGATCTAAGGATCTAGCCGGTATTTTGAGGATTTGAGCACTTGGGTTCTCATTGCAGCGTCCTAATCTATCATTGTGGAGAGTTTCAGAGCATTTGTAGGCCTCCTTCATCAGGGATGATTTATCTAGGGTTTCAGTCATCTAGTGGGGTGCACCATTCAGTGGAGGAGTTCAGATCTACAGAGGTTGAGAGGGATCTTGGATATTTGGGCATCTGGGTTGTTCTTACCATCACTCGATCTACTGTTTGGCATCTTTCTGGAGGTGATTGGACATCTTTGGCACCAGGGCCAAATTGCTGAGGAGCTTCAGTTATCCAGCAGAGAGTGGCATCTTCCAGCAGTGAGGGGTTTGGAACTTGGCATTGGTCTTCATCTCTTATCCAACCTTTGGAGGCTTATTTTGTATTGTCGGGAGCATTTTGTAGCAGCTCATACTTGTTATCTATTGTCTATCATCTTGGCCATCTATTGAGCATTCCAGATTGACATCTCAATTGTAGCAGGTTCTTCTATTTTATGAATAAAGAAGATTTGTGATGTTTTGGATTGTCTATCATATTGCATATGGTTGAGGTATGTTTCATGGTTGTCTATTATTTTTATTTTCTGCATACACACATATAAACACAAGTAAACAAATAGATCAACAAACTGTTTGACGAAATACCTCACTTAGAAAAGGTTTTAAAAAGACACCAAAACAATGATGATCCTTGCATAATGGCTTGGGATCATTACAGTATGTGTGTGATTACTCATTGTTCATGGTTTATTTATTTTTCACATGATTGAATGATATTGATAAATTGATCATAAAGAAAAATAACATTTATACACTGTGGTTAAAAAGGAGTATAATTTCTCTATTATTGATTCACCCCCTCTCAGTAAACCAACAATTGGTATCAGAGAAGGTTCCTTCACAAATTAGTTTAACCACTGAAAGGTAGATCACGGAGAGAAACAATATGCATAAAAATGGAATACCACAGTTTGATGGAGAGAGCTATGCATTCTAGAGCAGAAGGATGAAAACATATGTACAAGCACAAGGATTTGAGGTTTGGCAATCGGTTGTAGATGGATACAAAGAACCAATAGTTCCGCCAACAAATGACAATGGAAAGAAACTCAGTCTAAATAATTCAAAAGACAAAAATGCACTTCTGAATGGTCTTTGTGATTCGATATATACCAAAGTTATACATTGTAGCTCCACTAAAGAGATTTGGGAAAGACTTCAAAATATTTATGAAGGAGATTCAAAAGTCAAAGCATCAAAGATTCAAACTTACAGAGGTCAATTCAAACAACTAAAGATGAAGGAAGATGAGAATATTTCATCTTACTTCTTACGAGTTGATGAAACAGTGAATGCAATCATAGGATTGGGAGAAGAAGTTGATAAATCTGTAATTGTTCAAAAGGTACTAAGATCTCTTCCAATGAGATTTGATCCTAAGATCTCAACACTATAAGAAAAATAATATCTAGACTCAATAAGCATGGATGAACTACATGGAATATTCAAATCCTATGAAATGAGAATTGAACAGGAAAATCTAGGTATAAAAGAAGGAGCATTCAAAGCATCCAAAAGGTCAAAGCAAAAGGGAAAACAAAAGGAAAAAAAATATAGCAGCAAAAGTGACATCTCAAAAGATGATGAAGAAGTGGCCAATTTTGTGAGAAGATTGAAAAAGGGAACCGATGACATATATAAATGTACGATTCCATTGATTTGTTTTAAATGTGATGGTATTGGTCATTTTTCTAACAAATTTCCTCACAAGAAAAAGAAAATACATGAAGAGGATGATTCAAACAACAAACAAACATATAAAGGAAAAATAACCATAAAGAAAGTCTTCAAGAATTTTTTTTGCACCAAAGAATAATTCTCCTCATCAAATGAAGATGAAGTCAGTGAAAGTGAGACTTATCCAAAAAGGATCTAGAGAAGACTAAGGATAAGTCAGAATTCGCAGAAGCAACCTAGGAAGCTCAGAATGGCCTCAACAGACAGAGAAAGGGAAAATTTTCAAAATCCTCAAAACTCAGTGAATTTGGCATCATCGCAAAGAGCGTGTCATAAGCTTTCCAACGACGTAAATGACTCGTCAAATGGAGTTACAGATCAAAAGATATTCATGGTCAAAGTTTTGGTCAACCTAGCCGAGTCATCAGGGATGAGTCAACATCCGTACTCCTGATATTAGCATCAATACAGATGGAATCATCATCCGTAAAGTGTATGTGGCACATACAGAGGGCGACATGTGTCATGATGATGTCATCATGGTGACGTGGCAACAACAGAGGCTACCACGTGTCACTCATTTTTGGACTTTTATGGTAAAATTCATGGACCAATGGGAAGGTGCCACGTGGCAGTCTGTTCATCCATGTGGCAGACCATACAACCACCCGGCAGGTGACGTGGTAGGCTGACACAATAGAGGTGACATGGTTGTCCATGAAATGAGGTGACTTGGGACAATGAATGGCTTCCATGTGGAAGCAGAAAATGCCCAAGGACGCCCAACAACCAAATTTTCAAAAAGAGTAAAGGGTTGGCTGGCACCAACCCCAGTTCGCAAAACTTGGAGTAAGTTCCAAAAAAAATGGTGGCATATATAAAATATCCTCCACAGTTAGCAACGTATCCCAACTATCTGCCACAATTAGCAACATATGACAACAATCCTCCATATCTAGTGATAAGGTTCTATGGAGGGGTAAAACGGGAGGCCCGCGGGTTTGACCCCGAGACCTCCCCCAATAACTAATCCTTAATATAACTCCGGCAACCAACTAGTCTAATGACTATGTTGGTATATCCACACAAATTTATTACTTAAGGAATGAAGTTTTCCAGAGTTCAGGGTTAGACCAGGGAGGCGTGCGACCATACAGATGACACGAAAATCAAGAAAAAAACCATGAATTAATTGCAGATGTAGGCACACAAATCGAGATAAATTTTCTCAAGGGCCTGAAAGTTCCAGACTCAAATAGAGTCATGGAGACAATCATTTTTGGGTAATTTGATGCCACAAATTCAGTGGTGCTGTTTGTTTTCTGATCTGAGCAAATATTCTGCATCTTAACTCTAGAATGAGGTATACTTATGTATTTTTCCAAATTCTTTTGTTGTGTTAATAAAAAGGCCTACCCATTTGAGAGAAGGACCTAGAGACGTAGTCCACTAGGGATGAATTCCGTTATCAAGTTTTTGTGTTCATATCTGATGCCTATGTCTCTTCATTATTGAGTTATTCCTTCTTTATCATGCACTTCAATTTATGCTCATTTAATGTAATTCTTTAATAACGATGAAAATATCTTGGATCATGTTGGTATCATAGCAGTCATCTTTGACTTGAATTATTGAGTGTGAATGCTTACTAGGTCCAAGCATAAGAAGGGTGAAGGAACTCTTAAGAATTTCAATCTTGAAGTTGGTCATCCATCCCGAAGGAAGAAAATGGCCGAAGAGGAAAAGCATAATGAATAGGAGAAAATATTCCATATGGTCTTTTATCGCATGTCATAAATGGTTGAGTGAATGTATGGAGACTACGAAAAGAGGATGAAGAAGAAAGGGAAGAAAAATGGAGCACAAGAAGATGATAATGATTCAGTGAATCAAGGGGCAAGAGGAGACCCTCCTGAGCCTCCATCTTCACCATCAAGTTATATCTCTTCTTCCTTTGAGCATTCTCATCATTCTCATGATTCTAGCCATAAAATTTCTTTTAAGAAACCATTGTTAAAGCTTGATGTAAAATTTTCTTGACCTATGTTTAATGGAGATGCTAATCCTGAAAAGATAGATAATTGGATCTGACAGGTTGAAGTATATTTTCGTGTTCAATAGATTGATGAAGAGGAATTTAAAGTGCAATTGGCCTCTCTTCGGTTGGAAGACACCGCTCTCCTATGGTGGGAGAGAAAACTTCAGGACATAAGTAAGTGTGGTAATCTTCTTTCCTCATGGTCGAAATTTAAATCAACGATAAGGAATAAATTTTATCCATTGGGTTATTTACATAAAGCAATGACGGAATGGAAAACTTTAAGACAAACTAAAGGTCAAACTGTACAAAGTTTCATGGAAGAATTTAGGAAGAAAGATATTGCATTAAACATTCCTTTGGATTCTTATGAAACTTTAATGAACTATATTGGCACACTTCACAGTTATATTCATCATACTTTAATATTGTTTAACCCCACCAAAATTGACGAAGTTTGTGTGCAAGCCAATCACCTTGAGAATAGGGGAAAGCATGTTTAAGAATATTCCACAAAGAAAACTTCCAATCTCCCACATAAGCAGTTTAAAACGTTTAAAAGGAAGGACAAAAGGACTACCACTATAAAGAGGGAAGAAGGAAAACCATCTTGCACTCATTGCAAGAAGAATGGTCACGATGATGAACACTATTGGAAACTATATCTAGAGAAGAGACCGAAACAATTCAGTGGAAAGGGGAAGACAAATACCGTTGCTACAATGCAATAAGATCTTGGTTCTGATTCAGGAGACAAGGGAAAGATCACAGTAGTTGGATTACAAGGTAAAGATTCCATTCATGCTAGTACAAATTCCAATAATGAATCTCATGATGATGAAAGAAAGAGGAATTAATTATTTCATATAAGAGTTGTATCTAAGAACACTAAGATAGAAACATTATTTGATCTGGGTTCCCAAGTAAACTTGATATCTGAAGCACTTGTCAAAAAGATGGGTCTTGAAACTAAACCACATCCAAAGCCTTATCCTCTTGGTTGGGTATGTGATAAAGAAAACTTAATGTCACCAAGCAATGTAGGGTCATATTTTCTATTTCTTCAAAGTTGATTGATGAAGTGGTTTTAGATGTTGTATCAATTGATATATGTGGCATAGTTCTAGGGAGTCCTTATCTTTATGATAGAAAATCAATCTTCTTTTTTAATGAGAACAAATATCACCTTACTAAAGGGGGAGTGAAATATATTATTAGAGCCCATAGCATGAGGGTAAACACCACACTTGTTAGTGAAGGACAAATGAAGAGACTCATAAACACTAATAAGAGATATGTACTCATGGTCGTAAGGGAAAAGGATGTCAGAACATCCGACGCCTTCCAAGGATGTGATACTTCTCATAATAAAGAATTAATTGATACTGTTTCTAAGTATGATGATATTTTCCAGAAACCAAATGGATTACCTTCTAAGAGGGAAATCCAACATGAAATACATCTTCAACAGGATTCTCCTCTTCCTAATGTGGGAATGTATAGGATGTTATTTGTAGAGATGATAGAGATCAAAAAGCAGGTACAAGGCTTATTGGATCAACGGGTCATCAGGCCCAACTCATCTCCTCGTGGTTCTCTAATTGTGATGGTGCCAAATAAGGATGACACATGGTGAATGTGTGTCGATTACCAAGCCTTAAATATGATCACGGTGAAAAATCGATACCCTCTTCCTCGTATAGATGATTTACTTGATCAATTAAAGAATGTTGTTTATTTCACTAATTTGGATTTGCACAATGGATACCATCAGATCAGGGTTGTAGAACATGATGCATGGAAAACTACCTTTAAAACCAAACAAGGATTGTTTGAGTGGTTAGTTATGCCATTTGGGATTTGTAATGCTTCGAAAATCTTCATGCATGTGATGAATGATGTATTTAGGCCATTTCTAGATGATTTTGTGATTGTATATTTAGACGATATTCTTATATTTAGTGGGACTTGGGATGAACATGCAAGGCATGTAAAGCAAGTATTGGATACTTTGCAAAGGGAAAAGTCGTATGTAAAATTGTCCAAATGTGTATTTGATGAGACTGCACTTGTATACTTAGGTCATATTGTAGGAGGGGGACAATTGAGAATTGATCCTTCCAAGATTGATGTAATTGTAAATTGGCCTGAGCCCAAAAGTGTAAACGAAGTACGGGGCTTCTTAGGTGCAGTCCAGTACTAGAGGAGATTCATTTCAAATTTCTCTTTTATTGTAGCGCCTTTGCATGCCTTAACCAATGTGAAGAACACTTTTCAGTGGGGAGGAAAGCAACAAAAACCTTTCGACAATTTGAAGGAAAATATTAGTACCTCACTGGTATTAGCACTGTCGAATCTTCAACAACCTTTCAAGATAGAGAAAAATGCCAACATATATTCCATGGGTGCAGTATTGATGCAATATCATAAACCTATCTGTTACCACTTTGAAACTTTTAACCAAGTTGTTGTTAACTATCCAACATATGATAAAGAGATGTATGCATTAGTTCAAAGCGTAAAGAAATGGAAGCACTACTTGTTAGGGAAGTAAACAATCATACATACATATCATCAACCCTTACAGTATCTCCAAGCACAAACCAAGCTGCAACAATCTCAACACTACAGGTGGATGGGTTTTCTTCAACAATTTCATTTGGTAATCAAATATAAAAAGGGTACGAGTAACAAGGTAGTTGATATGATTTCTAGACATCCTATTGCTGATTCTATTATTTTGAATAATTCTTCTTTATCTCATGATAGCTATGTGGAACAATATGTTGTTGATGAAGATTTTAAAGAAATATTTGAGAAGCTAACCCATGGTGCAAAGGTAGAGAAATATTGTCTACAGGGAAAACTACTCTACCATCTTGGGAAGTTATGTGTTCCTACAAGTGAACGAGTCCATGTAATACGAGAAGCTCACACTTCTCTTGTGTTTGGAAATTTTGGGGTAGGAAAAACTATGGCTCATCTGCAAAGATTTTTTTACTGGCCTCACATGAAATAAATTGTAACTAAGTATGTAAAGGGGTGTGTGATGTGTTCTACTTGTAAGCCCACTAATAGAAAACTAGGGCTATACTCACCACTTCCTGTTCCATCCCATCCATGGGAAAGTATCTCCATGGATTTTGTAGGGGGTTTACCAATGTCGAAAATGGGTCATAACTATTTGTATGTTGTAGTGGATAGGTTTAACAAGATGTGTATCTTGATGCCATGTAAAAAGTAGATCACTGCTGAGTAGAATGCTAATCTGTTCTTTCAGTATGTTTGGGTTCACTTTGGGTTACCCTCATCCATTATCTTGGATCAAGATACTCGATTCCTTGTGGATTTTTGGAAAAGCTTATGGATAATGATGGACACCAAGTTGAAGAGGAGAACTGATTTCCATCCACAGATCGACAAAGAGATAGAGGTTTTTAATCAAACAATCGTACTTTTTCTTCGAGGCTACTACAGTAAGCATCCCAAGTTATGGGATGAACAGATACCCTATGTACAACATGCTTACAATTGAGCCTTACATTCCTCCACTTAGTGTTCTCCTTTTGAGACATGTTTTGGGTATTTTCCTAAGGTCCCTTTGGACTTGATGTATGAGAGATATTCCAATTCAAATGAAGAAATAAATGAAGACAAAGCCCACAAGTTCATTCAGAGGATCCAACAAGTACACCAAGAAGTCAGGGAAAAATTGGAAAAAAGTCAAGCAAAGTATACAACTCGACATGAAAAACACACGGTTGATCATCAGTTCCAGGTTGGAGACTAGGTATGGCTTCACATCAGCAAGGAGATATTGAAGGGTGAAGGCAAGAGACTCAAGACCATCCGATATGGACCCATCACTATTTTGGAGAAAAGTGGTACCGATGATTTTTGTCTAGATCTTCCACCTTATATGCAGATTTACTCAGTTGTAAATGTAGAAAACTTGAAGATTTTTGAGCCTCCCGTGATAATGATTTAGGGTGAGGAAGTTTCAATACCTTCAATTGATGAGTTTTCTCTTGAGTAATTGGATGAGTTGAAGGAAGATATCATCCTGGATAGAAGGAAGAGGACTTCACGCAGGGTTGATGTTGATTATCTTCGAGTGGGATTAAAGGGAACACATCCAAGCAAGGCAAAGTGGATTGAGAAGGACAAGGTGAGGGAACTCTTCCCTCACTTATTTTTTGATTGACTAAATCTTTTGGTGGTCCAAAAATATCTTAGTGGGGAGGCATGATCCAAAAAGGATCCAAGGAAGAGTAAGGATAACTCAGAATTTGTTGAAGCAACCTAGGAAGCTCAGAATGACCTGAACAGATAGAGAAAGGGAAAAAATTCAAAGTCCACAAAACTCAGTGAAATTGGAATCATCACGAAGAGTGCGTCACAAGCTTTCCAATGGTGTAAATGAATCGTCAAATAGAGTTACAGATCAAAAGATATTTGCGGTCAAAGTTTTGGTCAACCAAGCCGAATCATTAGGGATGAGTCAGCATCTGTACTGCTGACGTTAGTGTTGGAACATATATAATCCTAAGCCTTGAACTTTAATTTCTTAAACTTCATCTTTTCTAAACAATAAATCAGAAATCATCTTTCAAAGGTTTAAATCAAATTAACTACTAATCATAAGGTGCGCATGATATCTGCCATTGATAAAGTCCCCCCATCGATTGTACGATCTCCTTTTTCCCCATGTTTTGGAGCCGCCTGATTGTTAAAGAATCATATCACTAAGGGTCACTTTAGAGCTTCGCGCTTCAGGTGTTTCGACAGGTCTTCACGGTTAAAGTCCCGAAGCCCGAAAGTATCTGTTATCATTTTTCTACAAACCTTCAAAGGACACGAGTCATGGTACACGTGTACCTTTTGAATCTTCCCTAGGTTGACACGTGGAATCTATTTCCGACCTTTTCATCTGAAGATTCATATGATTCTAATCAACACTTGGCACCCCCTTGTCTCGACACGTCATCTAAAATGACATCATTTTCGACACGTCACTACAAGTAATGGACTTTCGGAAATATAATAAAGAGCTAACTTGCAAATCCACGAAGCAACAAAATGATGAAATATTAAATCTTAATTAGTTAAGTTAATCTTGATTAAAATATAGTTGACAATTTCGTACTTCGGAGTTCAGAACTTTATCATCCATCACATCCTGAAATCTCTGAAGTCTAAACTTTCAAAACACTTGAAACTTAAACAGGGTTAATTAAAACTTAAAAACGATTATATGATAATTAATCATTTCACATTTTCGGGTTTCAGGGATTCTATCTCAAGCTACTTTAAAAAATCTCGAAGTCTGAATACCCAAAAGCACTTAAAGTTAAACATGATTAATTAATGTTTTAAATGAGATTATCTAATAATTAACCTTTAGCGAATTCACGATTCGGGAAATTTCAAATCTATTTCATCTAAAACTCCCGATTGCGAACCGTCGATATTAATGGCATTTGTCATAAACCAATGGTAATGATTTTTAGCATGGATTGCAGATCGCTAGATATGCTTTTTCATTAAGGTTAATAAATTTGCATCAGTAAAGGCGTACTCAAATCAATGCACCTGAAGTGAATAAGAATGCTTGATTTTGAATTCTATTTTCATTCTCGTAGAATAGCAAGTTTTAGCCAACTGAGAAGCTCACACACCCCCTATAACAGGTAACCCCATTCCGATTTTATCAATATCATGGCACCACAAAAGATGGCTAAAGTAGTTGGTGAAAGTGAAAATCCGAATGCGAACGTTCTGTCAGATACCTCACCAAGAGCCATTAACACTGTGAAATCTTGGACACATGTGTTCGATATTCTAGAGCATGAGCTTATAAATTTCCCAGAGGATTCAGGTGACAAAGTGAGTGAAACTCATGCAAATAAACTCAGGGATATAGCTCAGTCAGAGCTACACAAAATAACTGTGCGACCGAGACTCATGTTGTATAACGACATGATAGGTTGGGCCCTGGAAAACGTCGACATTCAAACCAGGAGCATTTACAACTCTCAAAAGGTTGTTGTTGGGTATTTTCGACTAGAACACATAGAAGTAATGTATAAGCTATTCCCTGACTTTAAATATAATCACAATGCTGCGGTCCTGCTGGAGTTTGAACAACACAAGTGTATACAATATGATAAAACCTATCCAGATATAATCAAGACTTGGTGGGGGCACCCGAAAAAATTTAGAGCCGATGTTCATGGCATTTATGCCACAACGTCGCTATATACCCATATGATTTACGTATCTCTGTAGGCTATTCAGAAAGAATAACTCCACTCATTTCCCGGTAGCATGGGTGCCAATTAAGAATGAAGTGACCAAGGGCTACTCTTTCAACTGGGCCAAGATGCTATGAGATAATCTGGCCAAGGAAATCACTGAATACCAACTGGCTAAATCAAAGGGGTAGTCTTCCCCTTTCTGCATTTCTGCATATATCATGGATGCCATATTCTTCATAACCCCTTTCCCACTAATGAATTGGAGCTGGACTCCAACCAGTGCCGAACCCATACACTTTTACCATTCCAAACTCTAGGAGGAAAAGGCCAAATATTTCTTCTACGAAATCTGACATCATGTAGTGGTGCCCATTCATATAGATTTATATGGTTGCCCACCCCCTCAGATTTCAGATAGAATCATGGGAAACCTGGGAAAAATAGCGGACTGGTACATAAAAGAAACCTTTTCCTACATCAGGGTTTTCGGGTGCTTGGTCCCTCCCCACGCTCTCCCAGAAATTTTACCAGATCGACTAGTATTTCGAGAAGTGGCATATCAAACCGTGACAGGGGGCATCAACAAGAAACTGAAAGTGGCCTAGAAAAAGGTATGGCCAACCTTCCCCCTTCAGGTTGGTATGTTTTCATTGTTAGACTTCGGTCATTCTAAAGTAGAGTCTGCAGCTTTGGAGGATTTCAAGTTGGTTCACATCGAATTTAAAAGGCACGATCCACAGAAAATCATGGAAAACCACCTGACTCAATACAACTTGAATACGTATATACATGAGAATTACCCATAGGATAAAATATTCATGGGAGCCGGGTCATATGAAGAAGTACTGAACAGGGTCCAAACTCTGTCCCTAGATCAATAGGCCAACTTATTTAGTTTCCAAAAGCACAAATGAAATAGCTTGCCGAAGGTACTATAGGGAGAGTCGATAGCTCCTTCATCTACACAAGAGACTGTACCTCCAGGTTTTGAGACAAGAAGCTATGGAAAACAGTAAACTAAGGAAAATCCAAAGGACACTTAAGTCTTAATTGAGGAATTTGAAGCTTCAGTATCAAGTCCACTAGGCCTCCAAAAAAAGGCTCAGCTCGAAGCCTTTCTAAAACGAGGACATGATACATCTTCTACACCATCCACCTCTATGGCCAACTCTGCTAAGCAACAACCTTCCACAAAGATAGTTAACCCCATTAGTTCATTGACACCCTTGCAGTCAAGTTTTGGAAATCCCAGTTATGAAGTCATCTTTATAGATGATCTTACCCCAATTTCAGCCGAAGAAATGCCTCCTTCAGACTTCTTTTTCAGTAAGAAGAGGAGGGCCATCGTTAAATGAGAAACGCATCAGAAAGATGGTGCAATAATCAAAATACAGAGAATGGTGTATGATGGACAGGGCCAAGATGATTCAGAATTCACTAAGGAAATGGAAGGTTCATTAGGTGCCTTTTCCATGACCAATCAGTGGTCTGTAGAAAATTTGGCCGAGCAACTAAAAAAAAAGAACCACTTGGTAGAGAAAATTCAAAATAAAATACAAAAAACTGAGAAGACTGTTCAGAACAGGATGAATCAAGACTTCAAGCAATTCAGAGCATATGATAAACATCAAATTCAACATCTCCAAGCCAACTTTGACGAGCTCCAAAGGAATTCACAGGCAAATCAAGGATTGATCACCTAACATGCTGAACTAATAAAACAATTGCAAGCTAAGTTGGAATTGACTGAAAGTACATGAGTAGAGATATCAACTTTCCAGGCTCAAGCAATAGAAATAAATGAAAAACTAGAAGAAGCCCAGCTGAATACTTTTACAAAAGTGGAAGCCATCCAAAATTGTTACCAGGTAGTAGATCTTTCCCTAAAAAAGATCCACATTAAATAAAGAGAAGCTCGCTCAACCCGAATTAAGTTTCAAGAGGCTATCTTACTGGTACCAAGAGATGATGTCTCATATGTCCCTCGATTGTCTCTTTTTGAGCAAACCAAAGGCGACATAATTTTAAAACTCTGGGAAACAAATATGGCCGAAAGAAAAAGACTTTCCAGAGAGGTAAATGAAGCATGTCTAGAAGCATTGTCTTCACTAGACAAAGGAATACTGGATTTTGAAGGGAATGCCATCTCTGAAGCCCTGGGAAAAGTTGATATAGAAAAGAACCAATATAATTCCAAAACCAACAAAGAAGAAGCTCTGATGGTAATTCAAAAATCGAGCTAGATTGATCTCATTCAAATAAATAGATGGATAGTAAATCCAAGTTTGAAATTGCAGGCCATATCTCAAGGGGCGAAAGGGATACAAGAAAAGTTGCCTCATGTAGAGACGAGGCTATACACCTTTGAGGTGAATGAAACAATTGATCCCTCAGGGTTGGTGGTGAAGTTGGTGAGTAAATGTGTCCAATGTGTTGATTATGGGAAAGAAAGCACATCAGGAAACAAGTGAGAAAGTGACATCGCATGACTGGAATAGACGGAAGGACAAATGGAAACAAACTATGATGACCAGAACGTTGTGTTAAGGTATCAAGAAGGTCAAATGACAAGATATATCTCAACTAAAGAATGTGGAAAAGAAACGTCGCTGTTAGTAGACAAAGAGGCCGAGGAGAACGCTAGTGTAACCCTTTAGATTTTACATTTTGTTGCCTTATTCATAAATGTTTACTATTTCTAAATTATGAGAAGTCCAACCGTTTTGAGTTGAGACAATTTTGTATAAATACATAGTTTTAAGATCTATCAAAAGGCTGCTTGTTTCCAATTGTAACAGAGAAAACTCTCCTTATTGAGTATTAATACAAGTGCATACAAAGATTCCAAGTTTGGTTTAATCTGGGTTATGTGTTTCTTTTGTTTTCCATATTTCAACATTTCTTTATGCATTCCTTGATAAATGTTTGATTTCAATTTAGTACAACAACTACTGTAATCGCATCACATCAGTAATTTGTTAGGCCAACAATTTTTCCTCTACATTTATTGTGAGTAAATCAAGACCTGCTAGCTGTGTAGATTACTGTATTTTATACTTTATTCAAGGTTACACTATCTATCTTATTCTACTGTAACAAGGTGAGATTCCTTAGCATTTGATGCCTTGCATTGTTAAACAATTTTGTATTTTTCTCTCACACCATTCGATATTACAATTTTGACTCAAACACAAAATACGACCTCTGTGCTGTCAAACTGTTAATTTCATTTAAGTAATTTTTATCATATAACTAAGGTAGAAAAAACACCTTTTAAAAATACACTCTTTTGAACTTTCTTGATGCCTGGCATTATCCTTTGAGCCTTAAGTTTAATCTTAGGAACAACAATTAGCATCAGTATGGATGATGTTATCGTCTATACAATGTATGTGGCACACACAAAGGGAGACACATGTCATGCTGACATCATCATGCCGATGTGGCAGCACCAGAGGCTGCCACGTATCACTCATTTTTGGACTTTTTTGGTCAAATCCATGGACCAATGGGAAGGTGCCATGTGTCAGTCCATACAACCACGTGGCAGACCGTACAACTACCCGACAGGTGGCGTGGTAGGATGACAAGGTAGAGGTGACGCGACTATCTGTGAGATGAGGTGACGTGGGCCCATGAATGGCTGCCACATGACCCAATCATGGGCTGCCATGTGGCAGCGGGAAAATTCCCAAGGACTCCCAACAACCAAATTTTTAAAAAGAGTAAAGGGTTGGCTGGCTCCAACACTAGTCCACCAAACTTGGAGTAAGTTCCACAAAAAATGGTGGCATATATCAACTATCCGCCATAGTTAGCGACATATCCCAACTATCCACCACAGTTAGCAACATATCATAAAAATCCACCATATCCGGTGATAAGGTTCTATGGAGGGGTAAAATGGGAGGCCCGCGGGTTTGACCCCGGGACCTCTCCCAAAAACTAATCCTTAATATAACTCTGCCAACCAACTAGCCTAACGACTATGTTGGTATATCCACCCAACTTTATTAATTAAGAACTAAAGTTTGCTATATTTCGGGGTTAGACCAGAGAGGTGCATGACCGTATAAACGACATGAAAATCGATAAAACTTCCATGAATTAATTGCAGGTGCAAGCACGACAACTGAGACAAATTTTCTTAAGGGCCTGAAAGTTCCAGACTCAGATCGAGGCATGGAGATAATCATTTTTGCATAATTCGATGCCACAAATTTAGTGGTGCTGTTTGTTTTCTGATCTGAGCAAAGCTTCTGCAACTTAACTCCAGAATGAGGTATACTTATGTATTTTTCCAAATTCTTTTGTTGAGTTAATAAAAAGGCCTACCCATTTGAGAGAAGGACCCGAAGATGTAGTCCACCAGGGATGAGCTCTGTTATCAAGTTTTTGCGTTCAGATCTGATGCATATGTCTCTTCATTATTGAGTTATTCCTTCTTTATGGTTCACTTCAATTTATGCTCATTTAATACAATTCTTTAATAAGTCACATCGATGAAAAGATCCCGGATCAGAGACAAAAAGAGTTCTATGCATGGAAATAGAAGAATATGATAAGGAAGACACCAAAGGGGAGTATGAATAAGCATAATTTGACTATACAGAAGAATGGTTGAGTGCTATAGAAGTTATAAAAAGAAAAAAGAAGAAAAAGAAGAAACTCCAAGTAGAACTAGACAAGAAAGAAGACATTTGAAATTCAAACTCTGAAGAACTAGAATAGATGATCACTAAATTAAAGGTTCAAATAGAAGAATAAAAAAGAATCAAAGAAGCAATCAAAGAACAACTGGAAGAAAAAGACATGATTATTGGAAATTTGTAAGCAAAGGTTGTTAATTTGAGAAAAGACCTTCAACAAAAGAATACGTAGAACATTTCAAAAGTTTTGGATAGTATTATCAATAGTCAAAGACCACATCATGGCAAGTCTGAGCTATGCTACAATCAAACAGAAAGAGGCTCAATCTCCAAAAACACAAACAAAGAAAAAAAACCCAAAAGCTATGCAGAAATAGTTAGAGGAGACAAGAAGTTTTACAAGGAAGATCACATAGATACTCCTCCACCTAGAAGAGTCAGATCTCAAAATCAACGACAGTCAGAAACAAGCAGGCCTTAGGATGAATAAGGATTCATAAGAGTAACTCCTTTCAAAATATATTCAACTCCCATGTATCAAACTATATTTTTTGGTTTATGTTATGCATGTAATAATTTTGGACATACAGCTGTAAATTGCAGAGCTAATAGCAGGAACATAAACAACTTTAAAAGGCATGCACAAAATGGTTATCCAATAAGGCCTAATGAAACACATAGAAGAAGCTACAACATGTTTGAATCATTGAGCACTTAAGTGGAATGCTACAAATGCAACAAATTTGGACACATGACCAAATATTGTAGAATGACAATCCCTCCTAGAGAATCACAACATAATAACAATAGTCACAAACAAGAACCTCAACAGAGTATATGGATAAGAAACCAAGATTAGTTTAACAATGAAGAATTCACACTCTCTCTACAGGATAAACACAAGAAGCATGGTTGGTATGTTGACAGTGGTTGTTCAAAACACATGACAAATGATGAAGACAAGTTTCTTACATTAAGAAAGGAAAGAGATGGATCAGTCTCTTTTGGAAATGATGACTCAACTAGAATCATTGGAAAATGCACAGTCAGAATTGGAAACAAGAATACCAAGGAAAAAAATGTTCTACCAGTGGAAGATATGAAAAATAATCTTCTAAGTGTAAGTCAAATGTGTGAAGAAGGTCATAAACTTACATTCGATTCACATAAGTGCGAGATAAGAAAAACATGTTCATGCAAATTGATTGCAACAACTGCAAGAACTTCAAGAAACATATATGTATTAAGTGAAATTGGAAATGAAAAGTGTTGTCTAGGAAAGGAAGATGAAGGTTGGCTATGACACAAATAATGGGTCACATAAACTTCGATAACCTCATCAAAGTTAGAAAAAAGGAAGCAGACAGAGAAATGACCCAGATCACGAAAGAAACCAACACATTATGCAAGCATTGTCATCGAGGAAAGAAAACAAAGACTAAGTTCAAATCAAAGGAATACTCAATGACAAGACCACTGTAAATTGTGCATACTGATCTAGTTGGACCAACTAGAACAAAGGGTTTAAAAGGTGAGAAATACTTTATGTTATTAGTTGATGATTATAGAAGAATGAGAGCAGTTTTCTTTCTCTAGAATAAGTCAAAAGCATTTGAAAACTTCAAGGTTTACAAGGAAATGGTTGAAAATGAAATGGATTCAAAAATCAAATGTTTGAGATATGATAATGGAGGAGAGTTTACTTCAAAGGAATTTATGGATTTTTGCAGCAAGCATGGAATAAAAAGACAATTATCCATTGCTAGGACACCTCAACAGAATGAAGTTGTTGAAAGAAAGAAAAAGATAGTACAGGAAATGGATTGAACAATGTTAATGGATTATAAATTGATAGTTTTTTTTAGACACATGTAGTGCATACAACAATTCACATTCAAAACATAGTAATTCTCATATACAATAGTGGAAAAATTCCCTACAAGCTATGGAAAGGAAGACCAACAAATGTGAGGAACTTTAGAGTGTTCAGAAGAAAATGCTACATCAAAAGATAAGATGGAATAATGGTAAAGTTTGACTCTTGTGTGGACATAGGCATACTTGTCGGTTACTCAATTACAAGGAAAGCATACAAGTGTTACAATCTAAGGCTCAACAAAGTTGTGAAAGAATCAATGTAACAATTGATGAAACATGTGGAAGAAAATTAAAAGAAGAAGAAAAGGAATTAGTGGAACATGTTTACGAAGAAGAAGAAAATGATGAAGAAGAAGTAGAAGGGGAAAATGAAGAAGATTAAATAGAAGTAGAACAACACGTTCGACAAGTGCCTCCAAAAACACCTAGAAAATGAGTACAAAAGAATCATCCTTCAGATCAGATTATCAGAAACAAGGATGAAAGAGTTGAGACTAGAAGAAGAATTCGTTCACAAAAACAACTGCACCTAGCACTCTTATCTACGATTGAACCAAACAATTTTGAAGAGGCCAACAAGGATGAATTCTGGAAAAAGGCCATGAATGAAGAATTGGATCAAATAGAGAAGAATGACACTTGGGAATTGGTTCCAAGACCAAGGTACAAGAATGTGATTGGCACAAAGTGGGTTTTCAGAAATAAATTGAATGAATATGGACATGTTACAAGGAACAAAGCTAGATTGGTATGTAAAGGATACACACAGGTTGAAGGGATCAAATTTCAAGAGACGTTTACACTAATTTCCAGAATGGAAGAAATCCAATTGATCTTAGCTTATGCATGCTCCAAGAATATTAAAGTGTATCAGATGGACGTGAAATCATCCTTTCTGAATGGGGAACTTGAAGAAGAAGTTTGCATTGAACAACCATAAGTATTTCAGTTGTCGGAGTACAAATATTATGTGTGCAAGTTGAAGAAGGCCTTGTATGGTATAAAACATGCTCCTAGAGCATGGTACTCTAGACTGGATATATATCTACACCAGGGAGGGTTCATAAAAGGAAGTACAGACAACAACCTCTACATCAAGGTGACTCAAGATAGTATTTTATTAATTGAAGTTTATGTTGATGATATTATTTTTGGAAGTGATGATGACATGTTAAGCCAAAAATTTGTAAAGGATATGCATAATGAATTTGAAATGTCATTACTTGGAGAACTATCCTTCTTTCTGGGTCTTCAGATATTTCAAAGCAACCAAGGAATTTTTATTTCTCAAACTAAGTATATCAGAGAAATGATAAAGAGGTTAAGCATGGAAGATTTCAAACTAGTTAACACTCCTATGCAAACCAGTTGCAAGTTGAGAAAAGATGACGATTCAAAGTATACAGATTAGAGGTATTACAGGTCAATGATTGGTACCTTACTATATGTGACAACATCTAGACCAAATGTAATGCATGAAGTTGGAAAGGTGGCACGATTTCAAGCAACACCAAAATAATCACATGTCTTAGCAGTGAAGAGGATTTTCAGATATCTCAAAGGCACAAAAGAGTTTGGATTATGGTATCCAAAAGGAAAGGATATATCACTTATTTCCTACACAGATGCAGATTGGGTAGGTTGCATTGATGACCGATGAATCACTAGTGGAGCGAAATTCTACTTGGGTGAGTGTTTGGTATCTTGTCTAAGCAAGAAACAATCATCAATATCATTGTCTATAGCTGAAGAAAAGTATATTGCAACAACAACATGTTGTACACAGTTTCTATGGATGAAAAAAACTTTGAAAGATATACAGGTTGAGTATGATGAGCCCATTCCTATATATTGTGATAATACAAGCACTATTAGTATCTCAAAGAATCCAGTGATGCATTACAAGACGAAGCACATTCCAATAAAGTATTACTTTCTACGAGAATAGGTTGCAGAGAAGAATGGGAACAAAAGAACAAGAACAAGTGGAATATATCTTTACAAAACCACTTCTAAGGGAAGCCTTTGAGTATATTCGCCAAAGACTCGCAGTATTTTCTATTCCAAAATGAATGCTTTTGAATTCTTATCTTATATGTCTTAGATTTACACAAGGAAGCACCATAAAGAGGACAATTCAGGTTGGGGGAGCAGTCTTAGGAATATTTCAGTCAGGGGGAGTAGCCCCAAGGAAAGTTTTGTTAGGGGGAGTATCCCAGGAAGTTACCTTTTCCATTGATGTCAAAGGGGGAGAGATTTATTAGATGTAGGATAGAGAGTTATATGCTTGGAGAGAGAGAACAGAGGCATGGTTCCAAGGGGAGCGATGGTCACAGGGGTTGCATGAGCGATATGAATTCAATATTGCATTAGAGTGTTGCCAACAATGCCAAAGGGGGAGATTGTTGATTAATTGGGTTGGTTATCATTGGTGTCAACCCTTGAAGAAAGTCTAGTAGAAAATTCCGATAGCCCTAACAATATGATTAAGGGACTTAATTTTGATTGATGTATAATGGTATGAAGTTTAATATATTTGCAGGTAAGACTATTCTAGAAGGATAGTACATGTCATGCAATTTCCGGTGATATGCAGAACATCACATAACTCCTCATGGTTAAAGAGTTATGGCCTGGTGAAGTTGGAGAACCCTCATGAGTTATCTAGAAGGTCAAAGAAGTCAAATTAATTCTAGAAGCTCCTAGAAGAAGTTGACTAGTCAAGTGGGTGAAACCAGGAGTTAGTCATGGGTTAATTTGTTGCGATAAGAAAATAATTAAAAATAATTTAGTTGCAACTAGAAGTGAAGAATTTACTATTTGTAGCAAAGTGAGTTAGAAGTGGACAAGTGGTTATAAGTGGGTTAGTCATAATAGAAGGAAAGTGGGTTAAGTTGGTTAGAAGGTAACCCCTTGAGGAAGCTACATGGAAGTATAAATAAGAGAGAAAGACTCTCCCATTAACACCTATTAAATATTTATTTTGTGAGAGATTATTTGGGCAGGTATTATTGATAGAGAAAAAGTGCGTAGAAAAAATGTGGCAGGAAAAGTGCGGTAGAAAAATCGTAGAAGAAAAAGTGTGGAAAAAAATCGCAGCAGGGAAAGTGCGGCAGACAAATCGCGGCAGGAAAAGTGCAGTAGAAAAAGTGTGGCAGAAAAACCATGGTAGAAAAAGTGCGACAGAAAAATCGCGACAGAAAAATCGCAGCAGCAGAATCGCGGTAGCAAAACCGTGGCAACAGAATGCTACAAGAAGAAAAATGTATGGTTTTCATATGTGTAGTGTTGAATCTATGAATCTGGTTGAGGTTTTTCCTTGTAAATCTGTTGGATGCCCTCTTGGAAGTTTAGGTCTTGCTGTAGAGTTGATATGAGGCAGATCCACTGAAGTTTAGTATTGGTTCATGTTTGAGTTCTTTTGGTTGAGGTATGTTGCTGAAATTATTGGTACATATAGAGGTTGTATAACAGTGAGGTTCTAGCACATGGTTTGAGTTACAAACTTGTGGTATAGTGTTTGAGGTATATGTGATCATATCAGATCAGATTGGTTGATGAGTATATAGTGACAATTATCTTAGTGACAGATTTGATAGAATAGGTTGTGAAAGTGACATATTTAGTTTCTACATTTGGAACTTATATTTCGGGGTGGTTGGATGGGGAAAGGATAGGTGGTTGTAGCCACCTTCCAGTTGTAGCTGGATAAATTAGGGGGTTGTAGCCTCCTTCTGGTTGTATCCATAGAATTGGGGTGTTGGAGATTCCCCTAGGCTATAGCCTGAAAATAGGGGGTCAGAGCCTCCTTCCAGTTGCAGCTGGAAAACAAAGGAAGCTGGTGCTTCCAATGAATGTAATTCTTAAAGACACATAAGAAAAACTATTCCATGGTTTTCTCCCGCATTGGTTTTCCACGTAAAATTATCGTGTACTATGTATGTGTGTGATTACTCATTGTTCATGGTTTATTTATTCTGCACATGGTTGAATGATATTGGTAAATTGATCATAAAGAAAAATAACATTTACACACTATGGTTAAAAAGGATTATAATTTCTCTATTATTGATTCACCCCCCTCTCATTAATCCAACAAATATTTTGGAGGAAAAAATGAGGAAATATAAGCATTTGTATGAGCAGAACAAGGGAAGGTCAAATTTTCAAATATCTTGGGATGACAAAAAGAAAGGTGAGATGGATCAGAGGAGGAAATGACTCAAGCCATTGTTTTTCAGGAATAGTTCACATTTATGTAGGCAAGGGAAGAAAATGAAAAATGAGACCAATATGAAATATTCCTTGGGGAAAAGGTTAAGAAAATATCCCATAAAGTGTTGGGGATGTGAGGGAGACCACATGTATAAAAATTGTCCTCATAAGGGAGATATGACAAGGACTGTGCATAACATTCAAGAATATGGTACTGTGGAAGACATGTGTAGGAGCATGCCAAGGATTTATGTAGCCTTGGAAAATACAAAAGAAAACTATCAATTCCACATAATTGAAGTGGAATGTAAGATTGATAATAAACCCATATCTATTTTGATTGATTATGGAGCTAGTCAGAGCTATATAGATCCTAATATGGTTGAAAGATTTAAATTGAAGAGATGTAAGCATGGAAAGTATTGGTTGGTTTAGCTAGCTATTGTAACCAAGATAAGAATCAATAATATTGTCAAAGATTGTGTAGTGAACATAAATTGAGCCAACATTAAGGAATGCTTGAACATCATACCACTTGGGTCATATGATTGCTTGATTGGCTAGACAAGCATCATGTTTTCCTAGATTTCTACAACAAGGCCTTCAGATCTCTTGATGAGGAAGGGAATTCAAGGATGATTCAAGGTATTCCAAGGCCTATATTTGTCAGAGAGATTTTATCATTACAACTAAAAATAAGTTTTAGAAAGGGATATCATATGTATGCATCCCATATGGAGGAGCCAACAAAGGATAAAGAGACAAATATCGAATATTATCCAGTCCTGAAGGAATATGAAGATGTGTTTGGGGAATTGCTAAGATTGCCACTAAAGAAAGAAATTTATTTATCTATTGAATTAATGCTTGGAGCTTCCCCAATGTCCAATAATGCCTATAGAATGAGCACACTAGAGATAAAAGAGTTGCAGATGCAACTAGAAGAGCTGTCGAATACAAGGTGCATACACCCAAGTGTTTCACCTTCGGGTGCCCAAATGATTTTTGTGAAGGAAAAGGATGGAACTATAAGGTTATGTATTGACTTCAAATAACTGAATAAGGTTACAGTAAATAACAAACATCTTTTGCCAAGAATCGATGACCTTTTTTATTAGCTAAAAGGAGCAAGGATATTTTCCAAGATTGACTTGAGATCAGTTTATCATCAAGTGAGAATCATAGAAGAATATACTAGCAAGATAGCCTTCTGAACAAGGTATGGCCATTATGAGTTTGTAGTGGTACCATTTGGGTTGAAAAATGCACCAACTACTTTTATGTGTCTAATGAAAGTAGTGTTTAGAGATTACCCACTGGGGCTCCACTTTGTTGACCAATATATTATCACATTCATTCATAAAGGGGTTTTTTTAATTGTGAAAAATAAAGTCAATATATTGTAGGTATTGGGGGGGTGTGTGGGGTATCAAGGGATATAAAAAGGGGTATCTAGTAAAAATAGGGGTTTCTTTTGTTAACAATATGTATTTGGAGGGGGGCTCATTTTTATTTTATTTTGGGAGATATTTATCAATACCTAGCGAAATTAGGGGTGTTTTTTAATATCCCACAAATGAGGCACTATGTCATAAATTCACTAAGTGAATACCCCGTGAGATTACCTAGAATTTTTTTTTATTTTCTTCTTGGATGATATTTTTATTTACTCTAAGATAGAGGAGAAACATGACCAACATTTGGGAAAGGTGTTATAGGTGTTGAGAGAGAACTAATTGTATTCCAAGTTGAGTAAGTGTACTTTATATCAAATAAAAATCCACTATTTAGGCCACATTGCCTCAGAGGATGGCATAATAGTGGATCCATAAAATATTTAAGCAATTAGAGGTTGACCAACACCAAATAATATTTCAAAGGTTAGATCATTTATGGGTGTAGATGGTTACTACAGGAGATTCGTTGCAAATTTCTCCAAGATTGCACACTCGATCACTTCCTTGCAAAAGAAAGGAATAAAATTTGAATGGACTACCAAGTGTGAAGAGAGTTTCCAGCAATTGAAGGATTTATTAACCATTGTACCTATATTAAAGATTGTGAATCCAAATAAGGATTTTGTTGTGTGCATAGATACATGTAAATAAGGGCTTGGTGGAGTCCTTACCCAAAATGGGAATATAATTTTCTATTACTCAAGAAAATTGAAGGAACATGAGAGGAAATATGCCACACATGACTTGGAATAGGGAACAATTGTTCATGCATTGAAAATGTGAAGGCATTATCTCATGGGAATGAAATTTGAGCCATGGATATACCATAGTAGTCTGAAACATTTTTTTGGATAGCCAACATTGAATGTAGGACGAGTTAGATGGTTGGAATTCCTTAGTGAGTATTATTTTGACATCAATCATATTGAAGGTAAAGAGAATAAAGTGGTTGATGCACCCAACAAGAGGGTGCATGAAAGGCTATCCATTAACATGTACATGATAGATTTAAAAGATACAGTTTTAGATGTTGTAATAACATACCAAGATTATGTGCAAGTTATAGAAAGCTTACAACCAGATAATGTACATCATAAATTTAAAGATTACAGGTTGGAAGAGGATGCAATCCTCTTGTATAGGAACAAATTTTATGTTCCTAATTCTTAGAAGTTGAGAAATTTGGTATTGAAAGAGATGCATACTGTGTCATACACTAAACATCTAGGGTATCAGAAAAAAAGTTGCATCTATAAGAGAGAAATACTTTTGGTCCAGTATGAAGAAAGATGTAGTTCATTTTATTGCTAGATGCATGGAATGCCAAAAGGTAAAGGATGAGAACAAAAATCCAATGATATTGATACAACCATTGCCTATTCCTGAATGGAAGTGGGATATTGTTACCATAGATTTCATTACCAAGTTTCCTAGAACAATAAGGAAACATGATACCATCATAGTAATGGTGGACACACTTACAAAGGCTGCACATTTTATAACAGTCAAGATGACTCACAAGGAATCCAACATTGCATAAATTTATATGAAGGAAATTGCTAGGCTACATGATGTGCCTAAGGAAATAGTGTCCAACAAAGATTCCAAGTTCACTTCCAATTTTTGCGAAGGGTTGTTCAAAGGATTTGGAACAAATATTAATTTTAGCACAACATATTATCCAAACTCATATGTGAAGATAAAGAGGAACAACCAAATAATTGAAGATATGTTAAGAATGTATGCAATGGATCTTGGTGCATTAAAGATTTGTTATGGCGATTCAATACTTCTACTACCATTCAAGATAAATCCATTTGAGGAGTTAATTAACTACTTGGAGAGGAGACGGTTTAGGGTTTTTCCCTTCCTTCTTCTCTTGTTAATTTGGGTAAGTGCTCAATCTCTTTTCTTGTTTTTCCTCTGGTTCTTTGGCAATGGTTTAAAGTATTTTTTTCAAGTTATAGTTGATCTTGTTGGTAAAGGTTTTTTCCTTTGAGGAATCCATTCTTGTAGGGCCTTGTTCCTCTTATTATCTTGATTAGGTTGGGGATTATTATTCCCTTAGGATTCTAATCTCTCACCTTAGTCCTTAATATAGAAGTGACCATTTGTTAGAGGGGAATACATTTTGGCCCCATAAGCCCTAATTGGATTAAAAAAGGCATTAGTCCTATATTCAACAACCAACCAAAGAACCCTAAAAAATCAAAACATTTTATTTTTTGTTGTTTATAAGGAAATCTAATGGTGAAAATTCAATGAAAAATGTTAATTTATATTTCTTACTTTGTTTAGTATTTCATTTCCTAGACAAATTAATTCGAGGGTTTATGCTTAATTGTTGATCTCAAACCCTAAGGAGACAAATCGAACCTATTGGATAGATATTTAAGGTGTTATATAACAATTTGTGGGTTGATTTAAGGTGATTCTCAAATATAGAAATTAAATTGCAACATTAAAAATGAACTTTGGTGAAATCCTAAGGCTAGGGTTTGGTGCTTCAAGATGTTTTCTTTCTTATTCCTAGCCTCTGTTTCATTTCTAGATTATTTACCAATATTATCTTACATATATATAGGTGATTTAAATCTCTAATGTTCTTGTAATTCTTCATATTTACTTATAGGTTTTATTTGGTGAATTCCAAGTGATAACTTGTGAAACCCTAGGGGGATTCACCATCCATTTTACAAGTTATTTCTTAGATAATGTTTGTATATATTTAGATCTTGTCTCTAACACATGTTTTTTTTTATTTTTTTATATAATATCTATTTCCCAAGTGAAAACATCCAAAACATCTTATTCTTTTGTGCTTAATATCTCTCTTGGATGGTAGTTTCATGACCTAAATCTGAAATTTATGCATTTTTATTCATAAATCAGATTTAGAAGTGAAAGGAAAACTATAATATCATCACATATTATCTTATAATCAAGTGGTAAATACATGCACACATTGCACCTTTCATTTATGCTAAATGTTCTCACACTTTGTGACTTGAAGTAGCTAAATGTGGTTCTGACATCTTATGAGTTTTATTTGTTGGTGATAGACTTATTACAAATGCGAAGTTTTTTATATTACACATCATATTTTGCATAGGCATCCACTAGATCCTAGCCTTTCTTTGAAGTGGATATAATTTTGATTCATGCAATAGTTTCTAGTTGAATCACTAATTAGAATCCTAATACATAGTCATGTTACATATTTTGTGGATTCATTAAATCAAATCATATAATTGCGTGGTTTCATTGCACTTGAAGAGGTTTACTTTCATTATTTTGGATAACCCCTATGGATTCTAAGATTTTAACTAAAGTGTATGGAAAAGTGTATTGAGGTGACAATGGTGCACTTCATGTCTTCTTGCCCCAGTTAGCACCTGTGTTAGGACTTTTCACAAGGGTGCTAGTTCAGACGATAACATTTTTGGAACCATTGCTAGGAGGGACTTTATTTACACTCGCCGTAACATTTTTTGGCACCATTTATAGGAATAAAGTCCATCTACCAGTTTTTGTTGGGTTTGTTCTTGTATGTGTATCTTGATGAGATTGTTTTGAATGCTAATCTTGATTGTCTCATCGGGTGACTCCACTTAAAGAAAATATAACAAAGGGATACACTACAAGAAGTAATTCCCATAAAGAAAGATTACAAGATAAAAATAACTTGGGATTTGAATTGATTCAAAGCATAGGAACGCTATTTATGGACTCAAATTCTCACAATCTTCAAGGTATATTGGAAACTCCACATATTTGGTATTTGTATTATTTATGCAATTCTATGATTTTAAGAAATCATCACCTTGTATGTTTCAAGTATGGATTTTAAAAGGAGAATTTTTTATGAAAATTCATTATTTCCACTTGATTTATCACGTGTTCCAATATGTCCACTTATGCTCTATGTTGGTGTGTTTACCCATGTCCCAAAGTTTGATGAAAATCCTTGGTTAGCTTCAAATCACCTTGAAACTTTTATAAAATATGTGGTAGATACTAACAGTGTTTATGAAGATATCTTGATGAAAACATTTTCATACTCATTGCAAGGAGAAGAGGTATGAGATTGGTATTCTAATTTCAACACCAAAGAGATAAAATCATTCCCACATTTGATTAAAAAAGGTTCCAAAATTGTTGGATCTACGACTATGAAGAGGTTGAAGATGTTTATATCTTTCTTGATATACAACATAAAATAGGAGAAAATATAAATGACCTTATGATAGAACATGATTATAACCCCTCAAGTGATTTTCTTGTGGAAATAGAGGAAATAATGAATGCATATGTTTTATTGTGTGATTATATTGAAGAAAAGTATGGCGATTCTTCTTTACTAAAGCTTGATGATGATTTGCATGAAGAGGAACATCCCTCTCCTCCCTCCCATGAGCCTTTGTTGCATAATATTTTAGAGTTAGAAAAGGTTAAGGAGTGGACGTGCCATGTTAAAAGGATCAAGGAAAAGTGTGTTCTGATTAACAAAGACAATATCATTGAAGAGAGGCCTTAAGAAGCACCTTATTATTCTTTTGAAGATGATAAGTCCATTGAAGATTTTGTTACAAATTGTCAAGAAGAAAACAATGATGAAGAGTATTCTCATGCTTCCATTGGAAATAAATATACATTTGAAAGATAAGTATATGAAGAGAACCTTGATGACAAAAGCATTCAAGCATCCATCAGTTATTTGTTGCATGAAAGAAAGGGTTTGATGTGTTACACTCCTTTCCAATATTTTGAGTTTTATGATACATCCTTTAACAACCTGGAAAAGGAAAATCTAATGGAAAAAACCTTATTTGATGAAGAGCATGAAAACAAAGAGATTGTGAATATTAATTGTTTTCTCCATGTTGAAAGATGTAAATGGGATATAAGATGTTTTTACTTTGATGGGGATCCCATTTACAATATAGATGGTGATGGTTCTAAAGACAATATTGCATATTTTTGGTCTTGTGGACAACCAAACATACTCAGTGAATGTAAAACTAACTTCAAAATGCATGAGAAATCATGCCATCCCACCAATAAGTCTAACTTACAAATACACAAAGGGGGTTTTCATGGCCAAATGATAGCATAAAATTTGTAACCATGGAAATCCCAAACTTATAAATTTTGTGTGTAGGAAAATCCATCCAATGATGATGTTTTTGGAGATGCAATATTTGGTAGAGATCAACATGATCAATCTTGGGATTATTGAAAACATTTTCATCCTCATATGAAAAGACAACCAGCCATGAGTCATGTATTTATATATATTTTTCAGATTTGATGGGTTTTTGCATGTTTCATTGATATATATGATTGATAACAATGAGGGGAAACAAAATTCTTGTAGGTTTGTATTGGATTCTCCCTTGAAGTCCCTCTTTCTTGATGGTTTGATGAGTAATAGTGATGGTTTGTCCTATGATTATGTCAAGAAAGATGACTATATCAGCCCTATCCATCTGTGGATTGAAGAAGCTTGCAACAATACATGTAAACCTTTGCATGCATTTTTTATTCTCTCACATGATCATGATCCTACTTAATATTTTGGCTAGGGAAAGTTAAAGGAGATGCTGACATATTCTTACTTGATCCTTGATGTTTCATTATTTTGGTTTGTGACCAAGCACAAAGGTAAATTTCAAGGTACCGATGAACTCATTAAATTGTTGCATTGGATTTATGATTTTACTTAACATGTCTATTTCATTATGTTAGAGTAGGTTAGAATGAATAAGTTCTTTAGAATGAGAATTAGATTAACTTGTGTAATTTCATTTAATTGATTTTTTAATTTTCTTTTAGAATAAAAATTTAAATGTTGCATACATGTACTTACTTTTATTTAAGTTGTGGTGCTACTAACATGTGTTTGGATATATTTCATTTATGCATGGCTTTATTTATCTCTTAGAGAGGGGGAAACAAAACTTCTATATTCACCCTTCCTTATATTTAACATCCATTGGTTGAGAATATCTTAGGTATATATATATTTTTTCATATTTTGGAGTTCTCATGCACTCTCAATATGAGCACATGTCCTCAAATTGGATCCATTTGTTACACCTCAGATTCACTTCAGTGTACCCTATATTTTTTCACCGGATGTGGACCATCATATGAGTAGATAATGTTACTTATTGTATAATGATGAGTCAAAAGTGTGGTTGTATTTGCACTCATTTATTGTATTGAACCATGCTTAGATGTTCAATGTATTGGTAGGGGCCTATGTAGTATCTCTGGACCCCATGTGGTTAGTCATGGTCCATCCTTTTAGTCCTCATTTCAAGATAGGATTTGCTTTTATGGATATGATAAAATTATTCTTGATGTTGTTAACTCTTCATCATGTTGGTCATTTATGATCTCGGTTGGTATGCAACCATATTAGGGTGGATCCACTAGGACACATGATCTAGGGGAGTTACTAGTCTCTCTTACCTCTTTGTATATGATGTAAAAGTGTTGCTTTTTGTAAAGGTTGTTACACCTATGTATAACACACTTATTTTATTCCTAATCCTAGTTCCTTGTATTATGTATTCATCACACTTTGGCCATCCACTATCAAATGTGATTCTATAGATGCTTATTCAATTTCACATTTCTCGAGGTAGTCTCACAGTTCTTGTGGAAGTACATGTATCCCAAGGCACTGGTCACATCCTTTGAGGAACACTTGGGATATTATGCATGCATGGACATCCTATATGAATTCCACATGAATATTTCAGAGAGCACTCCTATTTCATCACTTTTGAGCATTTTATCACTTGATTAGAGGGCTGACCCACTCTTTTGGACGTCATACTAGCCATTGGCAGTTTTATGACCCATATTTTGACTTGGAGGGTTACTTACACACTTCATGGATGTTACTTGACATTAGATATGGACTTGGTCATGGCTTGGATACATATTTCAAGGGTTTATGAGCATTATTTGAGGGGTCGTCCACCTTTTGAGGCCTTTCTTACTCCTTTCATGAGGTCATTCCACATTATGAGGCTAGACATTGTACATTTGCTTACTTGGGATGCCTCTACACCATGATGTGAGGAATTGACTACAATTTATTCTTGGAATGATGATCTAATGAAGAAAATCAGTCCAACATCTTGTGGGATGTTCCCCTCTCATGAGGGTTTTATGTAAATGTGGCATATTTTGATTATGCTTTGACTTAGTCTCCTTCTTTGTGTGGATGACAAGTCTTATTTGTTAGTCTCCTAGGATAATTTTAGGGAGAAAGAATCAATAAAAAATGAGAAGGATGCCAAATCCTCCTTTATAAATATAGGCTCTCCTCTCAGTCCAAATTGTTGGGTATCATCTATGACTACAATTAATAGAAGATCTTCCTTTCACGGTTTTGGTGTCAATTCTTGAAGCTTTCTCTTTCTTAGTTATATTCTTGGTTCTTTCCTTTCTGAGTTACCCGGAGAGGAGACAATTTGAGGTTTTTTCCTTCGTTCTTCTCTTTTTAACTTGGGTAAGTTCTCAATATCTTGTCTTGTTTTACCTTTGGTTCATTGGAAAGGGATTTAAATCTTTTTTTCAAGTTATAGTTGATCTTGTTGGTGAGGGTTTTTTCTTTTGAGGAATTCCTTCCTATAGGGCCTTGGTACTCTTATCTTATCTTTATTAGTTTGGAGATTACTCTGCCCTTAGGGTTCTAATATCTTACCCTAGTCCTTAAGATAGAAGTGACCAATTCTTGGAGAGGCATACTTCTGGACCTATGTAATGTCCCCAACTAGGCTAGGCTGGAATATTATGTTTACTATCCATAAATTATTTTCTTTGTGTAAATTTTTCAAACACTTTGCATTAATGTTGATGCTAACAATTTTCTTATATAGGAATATTTTCAAACATATTGCATGCATCCATTACACAAAAATTAAATATGATAACTATGGCATCTTATTATGGTTTGAAACCCCCAAATCAAAGAAATACAAATATATCTAATGAATGTAATAACAACTAAAAAACAATCTTAAACACACATGTCTAATGGATGCAAGGTAGCTACAATGTCCACTAATAGAAAAAAAAATTCAAAAGAAAAATTGGAATGATGCCAATAGATGATGTCAACTACTTCTAGGTTCTCCAAGTCCTACAACGCTCTACTCTAGCACTCTCCACTCTACAAATGACCTTCCAATCCTTCCTATAACCCTCACAGATCCAATCAAATGACCTGGTGCAAACCATGAATGTAGAGGTCCTCACAGGATGACGCTGGATATCTAGCAGGGTCTCCTGGGACACCCTGTACTCAACCCACGGGTATGCCCTTAACAACGATTTCTCCAGAATCCTTCCCGACACCTATGGAATTCTGGATCGACCTCTTCTAAAAAACCTTCACAAACTTCCTGCACAAAACTCCAACTAAATACAAACCCCAACTGAAGACCCAATGGAAATCTTAGGTGGACTCCCCTCTTGTCTAGCTAGGGTGGATATTTTACCACTAAAACTAAACTACAATAATGGAAGGGTTTTTCTAAACCCCAACAAAACAATGGCTCCAAGAGCACTCCAAAAGGATATATCAAATTATAATGCCAAAGTGAAGGGATACCCCTCTATTTATCCTTCCTTCAATTATTCTAGATCTTTCCCCTTTTTGACCAAATCAAACACTCACTTTATTTTCCCTCCAATTTTCATTTAAACAAAATTACTTATTTTTATTTAATGTCACTTTAGGATTTGTCATCTTTTAACATAGTGACACCAGATAAACCTCCGTGACTCCCTTTTCCTTGTTGACTATATCCTACGAGAGTCGTATAGGCTACTAAGTCATCCTCCATCATGATCAATTAGAGGGGGACATTATAGTCCTCCCTTCCCAATATTTCTTGTCCTCAAGCAACTCCAAATCAGGGTGTTGTAATATCTTCTCTCCTTCCCAAGTGGCGATTTCTGTGGGAAATCCTCTCCATATGACCAAGTACTCTCGAATGTCCTTGCTTCGTAAACCCTGACATAAAAAATCCTCTCAGGATCCAGAACCAACTGTCCTTCCTCATCTAGTGGAGGAAGATATGCTGAAGTGGTGACCTTTTGTCCCAATGCCTTCTTGAGGTAGGATACATGGAAGGTGTTGTGGATCCTACTACCTTCAGGTAGCTCCAACTCATATGCTACCTCCCCATCTCTCCTGACCACTTTGTAGGGTCCATAAAAGAAAGGCGTCAACTTCTCTACACCACTCTTCTTTAGCGATGATAATTTGTAAGGCTGCAATATGAGAAAGACTAGGTCCCCAACCTCAAAGTTGCATTCTACCCTATGCCTATCTGCATACATATTCTGTTGATTCTGAGTGGCCTGCAAATTATCCTTCAAGACTTTCAATATGTCCTGGATTTCTTGCAATCAATATTTGGCCTTAGGATCTCTTCTCTCCCTAAACTCCAAATACACAAATGATGGGTCATCATAGCCACAAAATTCCCTGAATGGGCTCATCCTGATGGACATGTGATGAGTGGTATTGTAACAATGTTCCCCAAGATGCATCCACTTTATCCATGCCTACCATTGTCTCAACACATAGTTCCTTAATTACCCCTCAATCCATTTTTTTACTATCTCGGTCTGCTTGTTTGTCCGGGGGTGATATTTAGTACTGGGTGTCAACTCTATCTCGGATAACTTGAACAAATCCTGCCAAAATGCACTGAGAAACCCGTTATCCTGGTCACTGACTATGTTCCTCAGAAGACCATGTAGTCTAAGCACCTCCCTAAAGAATATCTCTGCCAACTGAGATGCACTATACCTTGAAGGAATGGAAAATAAGTGCACATATTTAGTTAATATGTCCACTACCATGTAGATACAGTCTCTTCCATGTACCTTCGGCAAACCTGTAATGAAATGCATGGAAATTATTTCCCACTTCTACTATGGAATAAAAAATGGTTGAAGCAGTCTTGCAGGATGTGTAAACTATGATTTGTTCTACTAGAAATTCATGCACTCCCTTACATGAAAAAGTACATCCTCCTTGAGACCTTTCCAAGAGAATATCTCTCTTACTTGTATATAGGTATTCAGATACCCATGGTGCCCTGCGAATGGTGCGTCATGTCCTTCCCTCAAAATTTTATCCTTGAGTGTGGAATCAGGGTCAATATAAATCTTGTCTTTGTAGTAGATGATGTCATCCACTACCCTACACTTGTTATCCTGAATACTTCCCTCCATCAACTCACAAGAAAAAGGTATTCTTGGAGTATTCCACCAAAAGAAAGAACTTCCAATATGTTGAGATCTTTGTCATCGAGAAAGTTGTAGGTCTCCTGGATAGGGAGTCAATGAATACGTTCTTCTTCCCCTTTACATACTCAATGTGAAATTCATATGCCTATACCTTACTCACCCATTTATGCTGCCTCTCATTCATGTTCCACTGCTCCAAGAAATATATCAAGTTTTTGTTGTTAGTCCTAACCACAAAGTATCCTCCCACTAGGTACTGTATGAACTTGGCCAATGCATGCATGATGGCCAACATATCCTTATCATAGATCAGATAGAGCTTCTCTAGATCCATTAGATTTATGCTCTCAAAATCTATCGAGTGTCGGTTGTGCATCAACATCGCTCCTATCCCCTAACTGGATGCGTTACACTCTAGAAAAAGGGTGGCATGAACTATGGGATTTCCAATAATGAGAAGATGTTGATCACCTTCTTCATCCTATCGAAAGTTACCTATGCATCTTATGACCATCAAAATTCTCCTTTATTAGTGATTTCTGTCAATGGTGTATCCAATTGTGAAAATCCTTTCACAAAGAATTTATAATAGCTACATATCCCAAAGAATCTTCACAACTCTATGAGTGATCTGGGGCTGGGACAATCTAAGATTGTATATATATTCTCCTGATGCACCTTTACTCCCTCAAGACCAATCATGTGCCCTAGATAGAGGCTCTCTGTCAATCCAAACTCGCACTTTGCCTCCTTGGAAAAAAGTGATTGATCCTCCATAATGATGAGAATCTTGTCCAAATATTTCAGACGTTCCTCCCATGTCCTGTTGTAGATCAGAACATTGTCAAAGAAAACCAGTAGGAATTTCCTCAACTTTTTATTGAAGATGTGGTTCATACATGACTAGAAGGTAGAGGGTGTGTTGGTAGGGAATGACTAGAAACTCATAGTTCCCATAGTGAAATCTAAAGGTTGTCTTATGGATGTCCTCCTCTTTGACCCAAATCTGATGGTACCTCGATCGAAGATCAATCTTCAAGAAGTATACTTCCCTACACAACTCATCTATCAAATCGTCAATCCTGGGTATTGGGTACCTATTTTTGATGGTATTCTTATTTAACACCATGTAGTCAATGCACATCCTCACCATTCCATCCTTCTTGTTTACTAGTACCAAAAAATAAGAAAAGGGACTAGAACTAGGACAGATGTCCCCCATTTCCAGTAACTCCTTTATGGCCCTTTCTATTTCATCCTTGAACTTCGTCGGATGCCTATATGGTGTGGTGATGATGGGATTTGACCCCTATTCTAGCTCAATGACATGCTCAAATCCCATGTCATGTGGTCTCCCTACTAACAATGGTTCAAACACTCTTTCATGATTTAAAATCAACACCTGGATATTCATATGGAAATGATGGTGATCCTATGATGGCTTCTCCATGGTGATAAAGCACTCTGTTGCATAAGCCATGTCCCCATGTCTAAAAAGGGCCTCCATGCATTGATTAGACATGATCCCAAGGGAATCTGTCGACACACCTCTTAGGATGACTTGTTTTCCACCCAATGTTACTTCCAATCCCCTGATCCTCTGAGTACACACCATGATGTACCCATATTCTACTACCACATTGAATGCCTTGAAGTCCTCTACAAGGATTTTTCTCTTGGTGACAAGTGCAACGTCGATGAATTTGTGGGTGGCCCCACCATAAATCAATGTTTTAACCCTCTACCTCTACAAAATGCCTCTGACCCTAAAGGTGTAATATTTAAGAACTCTTGAAAGTGTGGCAATGGTCACTTTCTTGACCCCCTCTTGCAATGGCACCTTCTCTGTAGTCTCAAGGTGTGGTGTTTTGCCACTTCTCTGTCCATCATCTTGTTTGTGGTGGGTCTCTTCCTCACTGTCATATTCTTTGTCATTTATTACCTCAATATAATGGACCTTACCTTTTCCCATGCATTGGTGGCCCGATCCCAAGGTTCTTTGTAGCTATAGAAAAGCTTCTTCATCCTTAGTTATCTTCGAGTCTCCTCATCCATCCTGACCTTCCTCATCCATGTATTCTGGGGAGACTTCATCACCTAACCCTTCTGTGGAATAAAAGGGTTTCATTGGTGCCTTATTGGGTGTTGTGCTTGCCATATATTGAGTCTTCATGATGGCATCCTAGATTGTGGTTGGTATAAATTCCTTCACCCAACCTCTCAAGGGATCAACTAGACCCTCCATGAACAACATCACTAACCGTTGATGAGAAATATTTGTCACCATGACTTCCATCCTCTAAAAATATGTTATGTATGCATCTAGTGTACCTGTCTGCCTAAACTGCACCAACTCCCTGAAGTGGATTTCAAAATCTTTCTTGTCAAACCTGTCCATCAATCCCTGATTAAAGTCCACATATGAAGTGATGTTTGCGTCCTCTAGTGTTACTAGCCCATGATACCACCACTCGTGAGCTTCTCCTTCCAAGCGAATGGTGGCATACATAATTTATTCTCATTGGGTTAAGTTGGAGGTAAGTGTCCAACTTCTATACCCATGCTCTGGATGAGCTCTTTGCAGACCCATCAAAAGATGGGATAGTCAACCTACCCACCTTTCACATGAGATCAAAGTTATGTTTGTTTTGCACTACTCTATTCCATTCCCTAGGTATGTTCATCTATTTGAGGCTGTGGAAGTCCTCATAAGGCATTTTTTATTAGATATATTCATCTAGCATCTTGTACTCCCTGTATGAGGAGTTAATATCAAGCCCCTGATCTGGTTGCTCCTGTAGGTTGGGCTGTCAAGGATTATGGTAATAGGGTCCTAGGGATATTTAAAATCCTTCCTTGATTTGGGGTATGGTTATTGCTTCCTTCTACATAATTATTGCCTCCTCTTTGGCTTCCCTTTAATTGGTTCCCATCAGATCCCCCATGGTTTTGATTCACTTGGGTACTGGTAAGGGACTGTGTCAGGATTTGCGTAAACCATCATTGCTTGATGGCCATCTCTTTTTGTCCCTCAGTTATGGACTCCAACATTTGTAAGGTTCTGTCATGACCATGGTCCCCCATACCTTCTTCTAGGTCTGACTCTGTTTGGTCTCTTTCCGGTGACTCTCGAAAGGGATGTCCTCCACACCCTTTTCTTGTAGGAATTAATGTAGTCACATGATGGAATAATCACCCGCTCTGATACCATTATAATTTCCCCAACTAGGTTAGGCTAGAATATTATGTTTACTATCCATAAATTATTATTTCTTTGTGTAAATTTGTCAAACACTTTGCATTAATGTTGTTTCTAACAATTTGTTTATATAGGAATATTGTCAAACATATTGCATGCATCCATTACACAGAAAATAGAGAAAATAACCATGGAATATTATTATGGTTTGAAATCCCCAAATCACAACAATACAAAGATCTCTAATGGTTGTAATAACATATGAAAAATAATCCTAAACAAACAAGTCTAATGGCTGCAAGGCAACTGCAATTTCCACTAATAGAAAACAATTCAAAAGAAAAATTGGAATGATGTCAATTGATTCTAGGTTCTCCAAGTCCTACAATTCTCTTCTCCAACACTGTCGACTCTGCAAACACACTTCCAATCCATCTTATAACCCTCACAAATCTGATCAAATGACTTATTGCAAACCCTGAACACAAAGGTCCTCGTGAGATGAAGTTGGACATCTTGCAGGGCCTCGTGGGACACCCTATACTAAATCCATGGGGATTCCCTTAACCACGGGTTCTTGGAATCATTCCTGACACCTGTGAAATTTTGGATTGGGCTCTTCTGAAAAATCTTCACAAACTTCTTGCACAAACCTCCAACTGAATACAAAGCCCAACTGAAGCTCCAATGGAAACCCTAGGTGGAGTCCCATATTATCTAGTTAGGGTGGATATTGCACCACCAAAACTAAATTTCAATTGATCCAGGTGAATATCAGAGGCCATCCACCTATTCCAATTCACTCAAAATAGTCTTCTGGAAATTTACTATTTTTAGTAGTTTTTCGGTTCCTAAACTTCTAGGGTCATTTTGAAGGCCTAAATGATGTTTTTTGGGGATCAAACACCTAGAGAATAGCCAAAGTCTTTTACTAAGCCCCCAAAATGAATCTCCTCAATGATACCTTTCCAACGAGCTATCGTGCGCCCCAAACAAAGATCGTATGGCAAAGTTATGCCCCTAGGAATTTGATACACAAAACTACCCAAAATAGGATCCACAAAACTATTGGCTTTTCATCTTCTGGGGTTAAGGTTTTGGATTTTCTTTATGTTAAAAAGGAATTTAGAGCCTCATTTTAATCATCTTCTTTTGAATGCGATTATCCATTACATATCTTCTCAAAGATAAGCTGCCACCATTCTAGCGAGACTTTCACTTTGTATTTCTACAATTTTGCACATTTCGCTCATTAGTAGAAATTTTGTATTACAGTATATCTGCGCCTCTTGTTATATATCTGATACATATCTATTATATTATTGGATCTCTTGCAATATATCTATATATTTTTGTATTATATCTTCGCTCTCATTTTGAAAATAATCCAGATCAGTGGTATTAGAGCAGGTTGCTCTTGATCGTTTTTCAGTGCATGTCCCCGACGAGGTCTGAGTATAGAAAGTTGGGTCTCGAGCTTGTCTCTCTTGAGGAAAATCACTCTCGCACGCCCAAGAAACCCTCCATGGAGGAAGAAAAGAAAAATTATGGAGCATAACATTCTATTAATTTGTTGCTTGAGGAAGCTCTCACGCGACAAAGGGATGAAATGATGGAGAGTTTTTCCCACATCCTTCAACGCTTTCTGTTAACAACATGCATGTCTTCATCAAGTGGCCACTTTGGAGGAACCTCTCCTTTCAAGGTACAATTTAATTTTGATATTCCCTTATTTGGAGGAAAAATAGGTGCAGATGCCCTAGAAAAATGTTCAAATATGCTAGAAGGTTATTTCTCTGTTCATAATTTCTCTGACAGGGAAAAGATCACCTTCACACTCCTTAAGGCTCTTCCCCATGTCAAAAATTGGTGGGAAACTCATTGGGAGAAAAGTTCCATAGAGGAGTCTGGAATATATGGGGTCGTGCCCACTTGAGATTTTTTGTGTGGATGTGGTCAAGGAACAATATTACCCTGTTGGTAACTATGATGACCAAAACATGAGATGGACCACGCTATGTCAAGAGAGGGGCCAAGAAGTGCCATAGTTCACCAATACCTTCCATACCTTGTGCACCAAGCTTGGTATCAAATATTCTGAGAGGAGTTTGGTTCTGAAATACCATGGGGCTCTACAAAGGTACATCCAAACTGAAATGGAGTTTCTGGACATCTCATCACTGGGAACTGCCTATCAATATGATGTCAAAATCGAGCAAAAATTTAGGCAACCGAACAAATGAGAGTTCGGGTATAAAAATCCACAACAACCGAAGTATGATAGAGATGACCCTAACAAACAACCTCCCTAAAACTAGTCCAAGCCACAAGAAAATAAGGGTAAGGGAAAGACAAAGAATGACACTGGAAAGTGGTGTGATTTCCACAAAATCCCCTGGAACAACACTGATGAATGTCTCTCAAAACAATCATTGGTGGCCGATATCAAAGAGACAAATCCAAACCCAAATTCATAATATGATTCAAAAAACACTCGCATAAGACAGATCATCGACGCAGACCACAATTCTACTGTCACGACCACAACAATTCAACCAGAAGAACCAATAGATACTGAAGAGGGGGAGCACCTCTTCCATTCAATGATGTGGGTGAAGGGGACCCCATTTCATTTCATTGTTGATAGCGAAATCCAGAAGAACCTCATCTCAACAGAAGTCATCAAACAATTGGGATTTCTGAAACCACCACACTTGCACCCATACAACATCGGGTGGCTTCACCAGGGACAAGATCTCTGTGTTAGCCAGTAGTGTCAATTTTCATACGACATCCAACCCTTCAAGGATGAGGTATTATGTGATGTCACCCCACTGGATGTCTGTGATGTTCTTTTGGGATAGCAATATATGTGGAAGTGCCATGCTATTTATGAGTCTCAACCCCGTAGTGTCATTGTTAATCTGAGGGGTCATCTCTACAGGATACCAGAGGTAGTTCCAACTACTGTCCCACCTAAAACGTTCCGCAAGGTAGTATCTCATACTACAAAATTCAACTTCTTCATTGTCTGTTCAAAAGGTGAATGTTAGGAACCAAATATCAATATAGCATAGAAAATCTTCAGGAAAAGTACTCAACGCCTTGAAAAAGAGAGAATTTTAGATAATAATCCTCTTCGAGGGGGCAACCTCTTTTTACCCCACTTAAATGTTCAAGTACAAGATGATTCAAAATGAAAATGTCTCCTTGGTATATATAGGAGACTAGGAGGTATAATTACA
>ML808434.1:141160-154367 GCA_009831015.1 Picea engelmannii
TCTTCACCTTCATCAAGAGTCCAAGTAGGATTTTCTGGAGGCTTATTTGGTGTAGAAGTTCCCTTTTTGGGTGGCATGTTGGCCAAGTATCACTTTTGAACCTTGATTTTGAGGTGGTTCTTCTAGACAATATTTATTTTGTTTTATCTTCCAAGTTTTAGCCCTTATGGGTATGAAACTTTCTTTTAGGTAGTTCTCTGATATTTCTTCTCTGCAATGCCACAGGTCTGATCAAAATTGGATGTGCCAAGTGGAATTTATGGTAACTTTCTCACAACTTGCCGATTTTTGGCCTTTCCAGGAGATCTCATTTGTATAGCATTCCCCACACAAAATAATTGATATCAAATTCTGAAACTCGCACCCAAAATACTACAGACTGTCCACAATCCAATGAAACTAGTCCCACTAAATTTGGATACTCTAGCGAGAAGTTATGATTGTTTTACCTAGAACACCTTCTTGAGACTAGTCAATATGACTAGTTAGATACCCTATCTTACACAAGGTGTATCTACAAATTTAAGATGACCCAGAAGCTGAAATTTTTACCACAGATACCTTACTAATTTCTGTAAATGGCCTCCATATTTCAGGGTCTGAAACGTTACAGAAATTTTTTTATAGCGAAAATTCCGCAATGACTCATTTCAGGATGATTCCAGAACCCTATCTTGTAAAGGCTGTATCTCCGAAAGTATAAGGCCCCAGGAGCTGAATTTTTAACCCAACGTACCTTGATCTGTCTACTAAATATCCTCCAAGCTGTTCCTTCTGAAACGTTGTATAAAAAAAGTTATAGCAAAAATTCCACGGTGTCTCAGATGTAGCAGCGAAACCCCAAGACCTTGAGCTCTGATACCATATGTTAGGAACCAAATATCAATATAGCATAGAAAATCTTCAGAAAAAGTACTCAACGCCTTGAAAAAGAGAGAGTTTTAGATAATAAGTCTCTTTTATGGGGCAACCTCCTTTTACCCCACTTAAATGTTCAAGTACAAGATGATTCAAAATGAAAACGTCTCCTTGGTATATATAGGAGACTAGGAGGTATAATTACAACTAATGGCCTAAAGCTGACATAAATAAAATAACATTACTAATATAATATGCCCCAATTAAGGGGTAATTAGCCAATATTAGGGCTTAACAGTGAACAAAAGAACACCACTGCAGCCTCAGTCTATGCACCTTATGTCCAACGAAAGCAGGTCGAAAAGTGTGAAACAAAACACAAGGATTCCTTCTTCAAACAATCATATCATGTAGCCAGAATGGTTAAAAGGGTCCAAACCTTTCATCCATAGGTTCCTGACAGCCTTCAACAAGGTAAGCAACACAACTTCTCCAACAAGGCAAGAAACTCATCAAGATGCAGATTCAACAAACGCTTTTCCCCCTCCACCAGAAAATCATCGCAATGGAGACCATTTATTCCTAAGGAGGGAGGATTGATCCAGGTGGGTATCGGTGTCCACCCACCTATTATGAATGGCTCAAAACAGTCTTCTGGAAATTTACTATTTTTAACAGTTTTCCGATTCCTAAACTTTCGGGGCCATTTTGAGGGCATAAATGTTTTTTTTTCCAGGATTGAGCATCTAAATGGTAGTCAAAGGCTCTAATTGAGCCCCCAAAATGAATATCCTTGATGATAAATTTCCAATGATCTATCGTGGTCCCCAAATAGAGAACTTAATTTATGCCCCCGGGAAGTTGATACACCAAACTACCCAAAACTGTTGACTCTTGCTCTTCCGGGGTTACGGTTTTGGATTTTATTTATGTTAAAAAGGACTTTAGAGCCTCATTGTGGTCATATTCTTGCAAATGTCAGTATTCGTCACATCTGTTCTCAAATATAAGCTGCCACAATTCTAGCGAGTCTTTCACTCTGTATTTTTACAGTTTTGTACATTTCACTCATTAATAGAAATTGTGTATTACTGTATATGTTTGCCTCTTGTTATATATCTGATATATATATGTTATATTATTGTCTCTCTTGCAACATATCTGTATATTTTTGTGTTATATCTCCGCTCTCATTTTGTGCCGAAAATAATCCAAATCAACAATAGTGGAAGGGTTTTGTTAAACCCCAACGAAATAATGGCTCTAAGAGCACTCCAAAATGAGAGATCAAATCATAATGCCAAAGTGAAGGGATACCCCTCTATTTATCCTTCCTTCAGGCCTTATAGATATTTCTCGTTTTTGACCAAATCAAACCCTCTGACGGTAACCCCCTTCTCTCCTGGGGATCCCGTGACCTCCTGGTCTTGGATCTTCTAATTCCTGAGCCGAATTGGCTCCTCGGTCTTCAATAGACCCCTGAATTCTTGACGCACATGTCCCTTTAGTGTTACCTGCAGGCTCAAGTTACCCACAACTCCACTCTCTGATGATTTTGGCAACACCAAATTTGTGAGTGCTAGCCCCATGCTAGACTCTTTCTCTTACGTGACCACGGGATATGACCATGGGCCAACCCCTTCGCAACTTCAGACTTCAAAAATATGGTGACCTCCAGCTTGGGTTCCTTCCGAAACACCTTTCCTCGAATTAATGAATCTCTTCCACGTGTCTTCCTGGATGTAATGTCCCAACTATGCTTTGAGTTTCGCGACTTCACAAACTTCCCCATTCACTTCACACACAAACCTCCAAATCTCTGACTCCCAAATTCTTCTAATCTACTGCCATGTGTCCTCCCCACAACCAATGGTTAAGATTGCTTCGCGATTTTGCGACTCTTCTCTTACAATACCTCCAAACTTCCTGAATCACGAGATGCCAAAATGCTTTACGGCTAACCTCCGTGCAATTCTCCTAGATCTGACAATCTAGAACAATATCGCTCCCCTCCAAGACGGATCTAGCTTGTTATTTTTTTTTTTGGGAAACCTTAAAGGGCTCCTCCCTTTGAATATTTCTTGTCGCTCTCCTTCCTGATCTTTTTCTTCCTCAGAATTTTGCTTTCGTGAATGCTCCTTTGACACTTAGTCGAAAATTCAGCCTGTGCACGCCTTACAACAGGTTCTCCTTTGAAATCCAACCATTCAGTGGGAATCTTCAACTAATCTCCTCAATCTCCTGAATAAGAAGACTCGATCATACATTCCTTGCAGATAAATTTTCTTAGGCTATCTCTCCAGAACTTTTTGAGTCAAGATGGACTCTATTGATGCACACTTTGCAGACACTATGCATTCTTTGCACGCATAAGATTTACACTATCTCTTCTGAGCTTACGAGTTGAAATAGACTCTGTCAACGCACTCCTTGCAGAGACTTTGCACACTTGCATTTGCTCGTAGAAGAGAAACAATTGAAACTTATTCACAAGAACAAGAAATAATAGAGAATTCCAAACAAACAAGAAATCTACCACTCATTTAATCAGATAGACACATCAACACCATACATTTGGGACAATTCTCCTCTATTATATTCATTCAATGGAATATTACATATATTCATACATTGCTCCTCGATCGTTCTTATCTCTCGGCTACAATAGTGATAACTCTCGATAACTACAGTATCAACACATTCAACAACTCCTAAAAAAATAGAGATCCAACAACCTCTACTATAATGGAAACCTATACAATAGATTCATCAACATTCTCTTGGCAACAATACAAAGCTTTATACAAGAGGGATTTTCGAGTTCTTCCCTCCAACGATTCTAAAGCTATCTTATCAAATTAAAAGCTATCATCTACTAACATTTATTACAATAAATATTTGTGACAAACAGATCAGATTGAACACATCGAATCTGTACTACACTTAGCTACATTAAAAGAAAATGCATTATCCGACGTCTTCATGAGACATCCAACTCTACAACATTTAAAGATGTTCTTTAATTACAACTCTTTTCAAGAGATTTGCGTGATACACATTCTTCAAAATGTGCGCTAGTGCGCCTAGCTTTCCTCCACTTGTGCTTTGCTGGCGATGCTCCTGCATCACCCTCACTTTATTTTCCCTCCAATTTTCATTTAAACAAAATTGTTTATTTTTATTTAATGTCACTTTAGGATTTGTCATTTTTTAACCCAGTGACACCAAATAAACTTCAGTGACTCCCTTTTCCCTACTGACTATAGCCTACATGAGTCATACAGGCTACTAAGTCATCCTCTGTCATCATCAATTGGAAGGGGAGATTACAACCCCATAAGCCCTAATTGGATTAAAAATGGAATTGGTCCTTTATCCAACAACCAACCAAAAAAACCTAAAAAATAAAAACTTTTTTATTTTTTGTTTTTTATAAGGAAATCTAATGGTGAAAATTCAAGGAAAAATATTCATTTAGATTTATTTCATTTTCTAGTGTAAATTTAACACATTATTTCATTTCCTGGACAAATTGAACCTAGGGTTTATACTTAATTATTTATCTCTAACCCTAAGGAGACAAATAAACCCTATTGGATTGATCTTTAAGGTGTTATCCAACATTTAATGGGTTGATTTAAGGTGTGTCTCAAATATGGGAATTAAATTGCAGCATTAAAAATAAGATTTGGTTAAACCCTAATGCTAGGGTTTGGTGCTTCAAGGTGTTTTCTTTCTAATTCCTATCCTCCATTTCATTTCTATATTGTTTAAAAATCTCATTTTACATATCTAGAGGTAATTTGGATCTCAAATGTTCTTGTAATTGGTCATATTTATTTAGAAATTTTATTTGGTGAGCTCCAAGTGATAACTTGTGAAATCCTAGGGGGATTCACCATCCGTTTGATAATTTCTTTCTTATCTAATGTTTATATATGTTTAGAAATTGTCTCTAGCACTTGTTTGGATGTTATTTTATAGAATATATATAGCCTAAGTGGAAATATCCAATACATCTTGTTCTTTTGTGCTTAATCTCTTTCTTGGATGGTAGTTTCATGATCTAAATGTGAATTTTCTGCATTTTTATTCATAAACCAGATTTAGAAGTGAAAGGACAGCCATAATCTTGTCCTCTCTTAGCATGTAATCAAGTGGTAAACACATGCACACATTTCACCTTTCATTTATGCTAAATTCCCTTACTCTCTGTGCCTTAAAGTAGCTTTAAATGGTTCTAACCTCTTATGAGTTTTGTTTGTTGAGTGATAGACTCAATACAAATCTGAAGTTGTTAATGTTGTTTATATTACACATTAGATTTGGCTCACACATCCACTAGATCCTAACCTTTATTTGAAGTAGATAAAATTGTGATCCATGCAATTGTTTCTAGTTGAGTATATTTAGAGAATTATAATCATTGATTGGAATCCTAATGCATAGTCTTGTTACATATTTTGTGGATTCATTAAAGTAAATCATATGATTGTATGGTTTTATTTCACTTAAAGAGGTTTAGTTTCATTATTTGTGATACCCCTCGTGGCTTCTAGGAGTTGGATTAAAGTGAAGGGGAAAGTGTATTGAGGTGAAAGTGGTGCACTTCTCGTCTTGTTTCTCCAGTTAGCACCTATGTTGGGACTTTTCACAAAGGTACTAGTTTAGGTGGAAACACAGTGAAAATTGTAGGGGGAGGTGATTATAACACCCTAGTTTTGATTCCTAATGTAGCATTGTATATTTTTAAATATTATGAATGGTCGAGAGCCAAGCGATGTAATATGTAAACATTGTATATTGAGAATAACAAAATCAAATACATCATTGGTTTCTAGATGGGTAAGGACTAGAGTAATTGGGGGCTATGATTCCACAAGAGAGGGAGCTTAATGGGGGTTTTAAGGGGTTCCCAGATTCCTTGAGTCTTAAGCCATCTTCATTATCAATTTGTCATTTAGTTATTTATGCCATTGACTTACTAAATACTCAATCATTGAATTCATGTAAGAGGTTGGGTGAGAAAGTCAACCGCTCAACTATGACAACATGGGTTGAGTGTAATCATATTAGGGAGGGGTGAGAGTCAAATAAGCATGGGAGAAGAAGAAAATTCAAGTAGGAAGGAAGATAGTTTTTACAGTTAGCAAGAATTGAGGAAAAACAGAGTTTAGTGCTGGGAAAGAGTAGACAACTAATGTGGATAAGGAGGATAGCTTGTTGAAGCTAGTAATTATGCTAAGAATGAGGCTGCAATGCCTATACGTGATTTATAGTGAGGAATAACGTGAAGAGAATTTGTAAGTGCTATGTGAGTACTCCTATTGCAGTTGGATTTCCTAGAGCCCCCAGTAGTGATATTCCTAGCCAATCAGTGCTAGCGCCCTAGAGGGGATGGATGTTTTCTGAAGGACTATAGTGTAGAGAAGAAAATATCATCCCTTAGGTTGTGAAAATTAATGGGGAAGACGCCTGGGCAGTTGTAATTGTTGTAATAATCACATCACTTTGTTTTAGTGTGTTTTGAGTTGTTACAGTGGACTGCAGACATCCGTAGGAGCCTGTTTTTCCTTATGGAATCATATCCCTAGGTCAGGGGTGACTTGATCCCGAGAGAATTGGAGTAGAAAAGTCTATGGTTGGGTGGAACATCTGATGTCTACAACCGGTTGTGTAAAACATTTTTGAAAGATAAATGTTTCTCTATATTTTGTATGTATGGATGTGTGTTTAATCGTTTGTTATGTACTTTAGTCAATTTAGTAGTAATGTGGCCCGGTAAGGGAGTTGGGTATGTTACATTTTTACATCTCTAATCCAAAGGATTTGTGACTTTGGCGAATTGAAAAATTTATGAAATCTTTAACTTAGAAAATTTGACCAAAACTGAAATGAATCTGTTCCATTGATCTCACAATCGAATGCAATCTGAGCTGTCGATTTCACTAAACTTCACAACCACCATGAAAACAAGAAATTCAACCTCTCAGACCAAATTTAATTATAAAGCTTGTAGATCGACACAAGCAGTCATCTCTTTGAAAATTATGAGTGTAAATTCGACCTGAATTTGCTTAAAAATTTGTAGATTTCACTCTCATTTTACCCTTTCCCCAAAATTTAATGTAGAATAAAAAATTGCTACCAAAAGTTCATCAAGTTCATGCTGGTCTTTGGCCCATACTAGTCTAGTGTTGAAACCTTCACTCTAATACCATATTGCAATGTACCCAACTCCCACGCCGAGTCCCATTATGACCAAAACATCATACAATAACTATGATACCAATAATATGTGGAAATATGCACAATAACATGGCGTACAAGCTCATGCAAACATAATTAATTATAAACTCATGAATGAAAACTATTAAATCATACAAAACAACATTCAAACATCAAAATAAAAAATAAAACACAACAATTTAAACACAACAGTAACATAGTAAATAATATGGTTATAATAACCCTTATCTTTAAAAACATTTTTCACCAATTGATTGCATACGAGGGACGTTCCTCCCAATCATATGCTTGTTGTTCCATTTCTCTCAACAACAAGCCACCTTGAGTTGGGGCTATGAGTCCACAAGGAGTTATGGCCCAATTGACTATCCACTATCCACACACAATAACCCAATACCCAGATTTCTAACTCCAACAACAACTCCAATCCACTAGCTCTCTTTCCCCTCAGTTTGGACAACCCAAGGAATGTGATCCCCTTCTCTGTATGTAGTCTCTTAGACTATCCCACTTCCCTCCAATGCTCCAATGAAAGGTCGACCAAAAAAATCTCTTAGTTGGGGACTCTAGGAGTTCTTAGTTGTTCCAGGAGGGCTCATAACAACTTTCTTAAGTCTCTTGAGCTATTTCCTCAACTAGAAATACTCTTACAGGAACATGACCTACATTACAGGCACACAACCTAAATTACTAGCATAAAAATCAACTCAACAAATTTGTCTTTCCATATCTAGTATGGCTAGTGCTATTTCCAACACTAAACTCTCTTCTTGTTGCCCCAAAAATATGCTTGTAAAAATTGTCCTCTCTCCTACTCGAATTTTCCTTTTCCTCTTCCTCCATGCTTTCTTGACTCTCACTCTTCCCCAAGATGATTGTACTCAACCCATACTTCAATAACTAGGTGAGATAACTCTTTCACCAACCTCTTACATGTATTCAATGATTGAGTATTTAATAAGTCAACGAAGGATTAGATGGTAATGACACATTAACTTAGGAAAATGACACGCATTTTCCCTTGGACCCACTTTACCCCCCTCTCTTGTAGAATCATAGCCCCCCAATGTTACCATACCTCTCATATAAAAACCAATGATTTATTTTTATTAACAATTTCAATGTACAATTTACATAGCTCGGCCCTTGGCCATATTGATAAGTGTAGGCTCTCTAGCCCAAAACATATTGGGGAATTCTGGGGATCTTAGAAATCATGTTTTAATAATAAGTTTAAAAAAACTTAAAAAATGGAAATAATAATATGTACCACCATATGGAATGGTACACACCGTTATACCATAGGTGTAGTCTAAATGTTCTACATTTTGGACTTTTTCCTCAACCATCACTCGAATCAGGCTATACAATTGTTAGTGAAAATGCAATTTTATGTTAAATTGCATTTTTGAATGCATAAATGGATTCAACACCTTGAAAACCTCTAGAACACTAAAATTGTACATACTCAACAACTCAAATTTGCAATTCCAACAATTCCTGACCATATTTTGAACAAAATTAATCAGAAAAAAATACCCATAATGAATCCAAAATGTAAATTTTTTAGACTACGTCCTATACCATAGGATATAGAACGAACTCTACACACCATGAAAGTCACAATGTTACAAGAATGAAATTATTGTGTCAAACCCTAAACAATATAAAACAAGATTTTCCTATCGACATACCTGCCGTAGCAAAAGAAAATTTATAAAATTTAAGATTGAAGCCATGCTGGATGAAATTTCGAATGTAATACCCATATTGCTTTTAATGCAAATTCAACGGATAGACAAATAGAAGGAAAACATATAGCAGAGAAAATTAATTTGTACCAAATGAAACACGTTTGTAATTACTCTCCGCAGCCTGCTCGGTAATAAGGGATTGGTTTTGTTAGCCAATTTGATTTCGGGAAAATGATTTTAAATAATTTAAAAAAATAAAAAAATTAACTTGCAATGTAAAACTTTATAAAAGCTCAATTTTTTTTTTAGTCAATGGTGAAGTAATATAGCCTGAGTGGACCTAATGGTTAAGAACATGTGTTTCCTCTTAAGAGGTCACAGGTTCAAATCCAGAGGGGGGTAGGATATGTATACCTTCGTAGACTTTACCAGTCAAATCGCTCAGCGGAGAGGGGTCCCTTGTCCTACAAACAAGGGGGTCTCATACGCCAATTTGGTGTGTTGGCTTGGCCGTGACCTTAAAAATAGATTATTATTATTATTATTATTATAAGCTGTCAATAGCATATTGAATGCTATATACCACCGCAGGGCGACATGTATAATAATTGTTGTTCAGTACGAGTTATTAAATTCGTGCATTTTTTCTTGACATGACATGTGGGGAAAACTTTAGTTTATTATCCCCATCGTAGGTAAGGGACATTGTTTCCATTTTTTCTACTTTTTAGTTTGTATAGATTTTTTTGGCAAACACAACATACGTTACCCTAAGATTAAAATTAAAACTTGTATTAATTAATTATTAATTATTTATTATAAAAGTTAAATTTGTAATAGAAGGAAAGCTCATTTTTAATTATTGATAAGGAATACAAAATGAAAATAAACATTTTGTTATATTAACGTCTATTTTGGCTTAGTGGGTTTAATGAGTTTAACATTTGTAATTAAATCATTAAAGGGGTGATTTGAACAAGCCTAACATATGTAATTGATTTTATAGATTTTTTTTAATAGTTATAGATGCAATTGGTCTCCAAATTCAAGGCCTAGAACAACTCTCACAATTTGTTTACCCATAACTTTCACAATTTGTTTACACATATTGTCATACATGTTATTTTTTAGAAGATTAGAGGTCATTATACCAACATGAAAATGATTACCAATTAGTACAGGGTTTTTGACACAGCCTTTTTCATTTTACATTTTTTTTGAAAAACTATATGAAATGATCGCAAGGTTTCTCTAACTTTTGACAAGGTAGTTGCCTCTCCAACCATAGAAACTGCATTTGCTAGAGCTTTAGATGGTGCTAAATTTGGGGTATTTTTCACAAACATAAGAAGAGGGAGTTTATCACTGGTTCTGATAATCTTTAAGGATAGGTTGTTAGGGGTTGCCACAACCTCATATGAAGCTATATTACTGTTTCCATTTGTGTTGTGTTGAGGAGAACATAACCCTTCAACCTTGCATGTAGAATTTCATAGACTAGATTTTTTCTTGATCATATTGGCTAGTTAATTAATGTTCCCGCATGTATTTATTCTCTATGTTTCTAGCACCATCTTCTTTCTCTACATAATCAGTCTCAAGGTTTGCTTGAAATTTGGTAGTTTCTTTCATAGTTGAATGATCATTTAGTTTTGAAAATTGTTGACTATTGTCTTTAATTCCATAAGTACGAGAATTAGAGGGAAAATCTAATAGGAATTGCACTATGGTCATTGAAAGACCATTTCTACCATAATTAGAGGGATAATCTTCAGAAGCTAAAACAAGTGGTGTCAAACAGTTATGGGGTATAAGTATATAACTTTGGTAGGTGTTGGCCTTTTCTAATGGGTTCTCTAAGTTTACTTTTTTAGATTAGGTTCTACGAACAAACTTTGCATCCTACCATTGTTTGGATTGCATTAATGCCTTTTCCCAAACTTGTAGAATGATTCTAAGTCTTCTATATGATGGGTTTGTTTTAATTTGACAAGATTCTTCCAAGTGACTGGCTGCATTACAAATCCTTGTAAATAACTTCATCAAGAAGTTGCACAAACCTCGACCTTGGAGTCTCTTGTTGTGGAAAATATACTTATGTTCCTTTCCCTTTCATTCAAAACCCAAGTTAATGACAAATGTTGTGTTTGAAGCCGACCCACAATTTTGGTTTGTGGTGAATGGCTAAATAAAACTTTCTAGGTATGATTCTAGCACAATTCTCACTAGAGTTAGGTGATGGATAATGCTTCCAATGGGAACTACGATCTACTCATGGGCCTACCATGTTTTGAGGGTTTTGGAGTCTCTAAATTGACACGTGACTCCAAAAAAATCCAAAAACCCACCCAATCTTGTCATCATTTGGAATGCATTAAAGCCTTCTCTCTAACTTGAAGATTGATAAATTCAAGCTTGAGGAACCAATCTAACAAAAATAAAAAATGCACAACATTATAATTTAATATTTAGCAACATTTTGCATTCTTTTGTATAACTTTTTGTGCGACGATCAGTTCCACCTCTCTCTCTACCATCAATATCTATAGATATATTTTATGTTTTTGAACATTATTAGATAGTGAGGCGATGCATGTTGATTCCATTGACTTCTTGGTTCTTTCAATTTTACCATCCAAAGCACTGCCTGTGAGGTTTTCGATTTCATTCCTAGGAGGTGAATCCATTTTATTGATCATGTCTTTATTAAAAATTAAAACAAAAGGTATCCTATCTTTCATGGCTTGAGGATACCTCTCAATATCTGTAATAGCTTTCAGAATTATTCACATTCCCCGAATGTTTGTTCTAATATCGAACAACTTTAAGATCTTTCTCACCTTTTTTACTTGTTTTCAATTGAAAGAAGGGTCCTATACCACATTGTATTTCAACTTACAAAATTCATACCATAAATTATAATGCAAATGTTTATTACATTTCTTCAATATGCAAACATTAGAGCAAATGCTTAATTAGCACACAACTGTTATGAGGCCATTTATTATATATATGTATCTGGTGATATAAATATGCACAAAATCACAATTTTATAGTTGTTTAAATTGCATTTTTAATGTAGAAATGGATTCAACGTGTTGAAAAATCTCTGAGACACTCAAATTATACAAAATTAGCCACTCAAATCTACAGATCCAACAATTTCTCACCAAATTTCAGGCAAAATTAAACAAAAAATATACCGAGAAAAAAACCAAAACTAAAATAGTTACACTACAATTCCATAATATGATTAGAATATTGTGTCAGGAATTCTTTTGTGCAAACCTTTTCTATGTGAATATATATGGAAGATGTCACGATAACCTCTAGATGGGAAGGATAGAGAGTTTTGTGAGTTGGTGTTTTGGAAGTGCAGAGAGTTTACGTGATTATCATAGGATTTGATAATCCAAGATCAAATCCAAGGAATATTTTATTTTTATTTTGCAGTGATATATTTGTCTAAGCAAGTTACATAAAATTTTGAAACAAATAAGGATTTATAAGCTCTATGTAGTTTTGAATAAAAAGCCTAAGCCTAATTTGTTTTATTTAATAAATATTATGCACAGATGCATAGATTTCATGTTGGATGTTTTAAAACAAGAGATAAAGAAAAACCATATTAATTCATTTCTTTATATGAAGCAACAACAAAATAAATTGTAATGGTGACCTATATAAATTGTTTATATGTTGGCAGGGAAATAAATGATGCTTCGTACTTGTTTAAACTTCAAGAGTGGTGTTATCATAGCCCCATGGGATAGCACAGTTGGTAAGACGTGTAAATACTCTCTCGGTCGGGGAGATCATGGGTTCGAGCCTTGTGTCCTTGGGGTCACGGTTTAGCATCCCATATCATCCACGAAGTGAGGAAGTATCGAGTGAGTTGTACAGAACCAAAACCAAATTATAATTATAATTTTTTATTGCATATGAGATTAGATTTTAATATTTGGTATAGAATTAAGTTATTAAAAATTGAATTTTTATTTTATATTATATTAGTGGTAAAAAATTAAATTAATATTTTTATATATTGTTGTAATACTTGAAAATCACTCAATGTTTGTATCACTGTTATACTTCAAAATCACTCAAATGTTGTTTTAAGTGATTGAGCCCACTGCAAATAAATATTTTAGGAAAAATGTTCTCACGTAATAAGATTAATTTTGACTTGATTTAATGATTATAATGTTTTGTTTAAATTATTATATTTAAATAAATAGAAATAAACATAATTTTATTTAAATTTTTATTTATTAGATTTCCAACTCTTAAGTGACTAAGCGCACTACCATTGATATACAAATATTTTGGGAAAATGTTCTCACATAATAAGAATAATTTTGGTTTGATTATAATTATTATATTTAAATAAATATAAATAAATTAAT
>ML808434.1:164468-192102 GCA_009831015.1 Picea engelmannii
TTTTTTTCTTTCCTTCCAGATTAGCCACATGATGAAGGCCGGTAGAAGCTTCCAAAGGCGATCTAGGATTGGGTTTTGATAGGAGATCGAGTCCTAGTTTTCCACTTTCCACTGTGCTTATGATACTGGCCCTATTCATGTTGGAGCGACGCATTATTTGAGTCCCCAAATCCCAAATTTTCTCATTGTAGTGGAAATGGTTGAATATATTTTCCATTGTTTCTTCCTGTTGCTGACATAGGGAGCAGATGGAGGGGCCTATGAAACCCCGTTTCCTAATATTGTCCCAAGTGAGTATGCGGTTTTTCACTGGGAGCCATAAGAGGATGGAAACCTTAGGCCAGAGTTTTGGATTATAGATCTTACCCCATATGCTCTCCTTGGGCTTGTCCTGGTAGTTCCCTGTTGTGGAGTGCCCCCATCTGAGAATGTTCGGACCTTCTCTGATGTAAATTTTCTGTTGATTTGCACAAGCTTGCCAGGCCCATAGATCCAGTTCCGTTTGAAGGTGAAGTTCATGTGGTTTAGTCTTCCAATTGCACCATGGTTGATGCCTGCCATTCGCTCTCCAAATATCCTTTACCCACTAGAAGTCCTCATATTGCATTTTTTTCCGTAGGAGAGTGATTTCTTCAATTGTGGATAAAGGTGGTTTTTGTTTCCAAGAGTCTTGCTAGAACAGAGAGTGTTCCCCATTTCTGATCTCCCAAAAAGCATGCTTCTGAATTAGCATTATGTTGTTCCAAGCCATGTTCCATATATTTGATCCTTGAATCTGATCGTTAAATTTGATTAGCTGCTCTTCTCTGGTGGTGGGAGCATATTTATTTTTTCAGATTTTTTCCCATAGTTTTGTTGGGTGTTTGAGCCATCACCACCAAAGTTTTCCCTCCATGACTTGATTTAGTTTCCCTAGGTCCCTAAGCCCTAGTCCCCCTAAATATTTAGGTTTGCAGATCTTGTCCCAACCTACCAGAGCCCACTTCTTGTTTTGGTGATGCCCATGCCATAAGAAGCAACACTGAATTTTCCTAATGGATTGAATGAAAAACTGGGGGGATGCTAAGGCGGTAAAGAGGTAGGTTGGAAAGGCTTGAAAAATAGATTTTAGAAGCACCAGCCTAGCTGAAATATTAAGAGGTCCAAAGGTCTAGTTGTTGAGTCTATTGGAGATGGAGAGTAACAGGTTGTCCTAGGAGATGTTGAGAGCAGTCACTCCTGTGAGTGGAGCGCCTAGATAATTGGATGTAAGGGAGATATTGGGGATACCCAGGAGATGAGAGATATGATTTTGGAAAACCACTGATGTATTGAAGAAGTAGAGATTAGATTTTTCAAGGTTCAAGGCCATTCCTAAAGCATCAACAAAGTCTGTGAGGATGGAATTGAGAATATTGGCTTCCTGGGGAGTCGAAGTGTTCAGCAGGAGGGTTTCATTGAAGAAATGGCTGTGAGAGGAGGTTGGCTGAATATTGTGCAGAGGTAGGCCTTTAAGGGAGCCTTCCATAATATATGCCTTGAGGTAGCGGCCCAGGCCCTTCGCCATTATGACAAAGAGGAAGGGGGAGAGGGGGTCCCCTTATCGAATTCCTCTAGTGGGAGAGAAGGGTTGGGAAGGCACTCCATTAACTAGGATAGAGAAAAAGGTTGAAGAAGTGAGTCTCATGATCCAGGATACCTAGTTATTGTTGAAACCAAAGGCTTCGAGAAGGGAGCTCATGTACTTCCAACTGATTCTGTCAAAATATTTAGAGAGTTCAAGTTTGACGAACATACCTAGAGTCTTTGTCAATTTCAGCGAGTGGATGACCTCGTGAGCTAGGATAACGTTGTCCATGATTTTTCTTCCTTCCACATATCCCCCTTGATCTTTGGAGATAATAAAGGGAAGAATCGGTTTGAGACACATGGCTATGACCTTTGTGATGATTTTGTAGATGAAATTACAGAGAGCTATTGGTCTGTATTGTTTGGGATGCATGACCCTTTCCTCCTCTGGGATGAGCATGAGGAAGGTGGCATTGAAGGATGAGAGGATTGTCCCGAAGTTCTAGATTCCTCCACCACCTTCCAAACTTCTTCTCTGATCATTGACCAATAATCGTGGAAGAAATATCTCATGAAGCCATCTGGACTGGGAGATTTACCTGGGGGAATTTAATTGACATCTTGATCAACTTCCTCTTGAGTGATGGGCCTCTAGGGATTCATTATGTTCTTGAGTGATTAGGGAGGGTATGTTCCTGGTGATTTTGCGGATTGCTGGCATTCTTTCATCCTTGGGTTCTATTAGGAGATATTTGTAGTAGTTGGTTAGGTCTTCTGCTATTCTGTTATGGTCCCTGATGGGATTACCCTAAGCATCCTCCAGCTGGGTTATTCTGTTGATGTATCTACAATGCACCATGGATCGATGAAATAATTTGGTGTTCTTTTCTCCTTCTTTGAGCCATTGTACCCTTGATTTCTATCGCCAGAGTATTTCCTCGTGCTCCTTTCTTTCTTCCAATTCTGCTTTGAGATCCTCCTCTTCCTTCATTAAGGATGTCAATCTATTCCCCATTATGAAGGTATTTTGCAGGATTTCCAATCGCTTCTCAATTTCTTGCATTCTTTGCAGGATGTTCCCAAAGACCGTTTTAATCCAACATTTTAGATGTGACTTAAAATTTTTGAGCCACTCCTGGAATTTGTACATGCAGGTATCATGTTCTAATTCCTCTTTCTTCCACTAGGAATTTGAGAGCTGATGGAAGTTAGGGTGGGAGAGCCAGAACTTCTCAAATCTGAAGGGCTTGAGTTTGGGCATCACCCCTGCATTCAGACAGAGCAAGACGAGCTAGCGGTTTGAGCCTGTTTTTAGTAGGACGTTAGCCTCAATGGCAGGATATTCCAACAACAAAGATTCTGAAATGAGGAATCAGTCTAACCAGAAAGTTTCATGATGATGTCCAGATCTGCGATTGGACCAGGTAAAAATACCATTCCTAGTTTCTATATCTACTAGATCTAGTTGGTCTATGAGGGCGCAGAACTTACCGTTGTCTTGATCAAGCCTTTTGGTGCCTACTGTCTAGGATGATGTTGAAATTTCCTCCTAACAAATAGTTGGGTGAGATCAATAATGATTTGACAATGGTTATTCGATTCAAGAAAATCTCTTTGTCCTTGGTGCTCTGAGGTCCGTAAGCATTTGTGATCTCTCCTTCTTTGGTAGATCCTATGAATTTGAAGTGAGCCATAATCATGCCCATAATGGAGAAGGGTTTATCTATGATGATTGTTGTTGGATTCCATAAGATCTCCAGACCACCTTCCGCCCCATTAGATTCAGTGTGAAGGGAGTCACAACCTCTCCAACAATGCTGAAAGATGACCTTCACTTCTTCTCCAACACATTTTGTCTCCTGCAAGAGGAGAATGTACATATTCTAAACATGTATGCAGTCTCGAAGAGTCCTTTGTTTGGATCTTCTATTGAGCCCTCTAATATTCCATGTTATGATATTCATCATGATGAGTTGGGATGTGGATGGAGGTATCCCTCTGTGAGCCTTTGGATCTGACCTGAGTTGAGCATAAAGTTACCTACTTCCTGGATGAGCTGCTGGGATGATTTTTGTCCCCGCATTTTATTTTCCTGGGAGGTTCGTTTTGACTTAGTAGCTGGGTCTAAGGATATACCTAGTCACGAGGTGGATCCTGCGGTGGAGTCAATGAACACCTTGTGAACTTTTCTGAGTTGTTCCACTGGAATGGTGTGTAGATCCTTTTGGTTGAGGGATTCCTCTAGTTTTTTGAAATATATGTCCGCCAGATATTTATCATTCAGTTGCATGAGAGTATCCCCACTTTCATCCAGCTTATCCCCTTGGTGATCTTCTTTTCCTTTTTCATATTGGTGCGTGGCTTTGCCTTTTTCCTTCTCCTGGATGTCATTTTTGTGTGGGTTTCCTGCCTCTTCTTCTCCCGAAAATTGGTTAAGAATGTCATACGAGTTCTTTGTGGGTATTTTCAGGGTGTTGTCTTGATTCTGCTTCCTGGGTGGGTGTCGTTTCTTGCCTGTGACCGTGGTGAAGACATCCTTTTTCTTTCCCTCTCTGGCTTTGCGGATCTGGGCATTCAAGGGGTAGTCCCGAAAGAGGTGGTCATGCTTGTGACACTTCTTGTAGCGGAAGGGAATATGCTCATAATATATTGTTTGATTCTAGTCTTCATCCTAATACTCTAGGGTTACTGAGTCCGATAGATCTTTTGAGATATCCATGTAGACAAAGATCCAAGCATAAGAGGTGTATTTTCTTTGTTTTGTGGCTTCCGAGGATTTAACATATCATCCCACATTATTTCCTATACCCATTAGGATTTCCTCCAACTAGAATTCCCGTGGCAGAGAGTAAATCCTGATCCATAGTGGAGCCATTGTAAATTCTTCTTTCTCTAGGCTGAAGCAGTCCATCTAGAATCGAAGAAATAGCCCCACTGAGTTGTAGAAGTATGGCCCATTATAAAAAATTATGTCCTTATCTTCCAGATTGTAAAGGATGATTGTGAAGAACCCCTTGGAGCTAAGTTGATCTTTGTAATCTCCTTTGGGGTTCCACCAGTCCTTGATCCATCTCAAGAGATCTCATTCTGAAGGCCAGAGACCTAAGAACTTACCTATGAGGGCGTGCTTCCGCATGAACTGAGTGTGTTCCCTGACCCTGGTTGAGATTATGAGATATCTTGGAGGCTTATCAGATTGGGGAATGCATTTTCCTGGTTCGCATCCTTGAGATACCTTTGGATGAGACGTGCTTGGCTCCACATCCATTTCTTTGATGAATCCCTGTTCTTTGGCCAGGAGATGCTCTCTTAGGTGCAACGACAACTCAAATGTAGGCCTCTTGGCATGTATTCAAGATCTATCATTTGCTGCTACATTCATGTACGAGGGGGTTCCCCCCCCTGGACTCATCTTGAACTGTCAGTTGCGACATATCTGTTCAAACCATCATGTCTCGTGTAACCGTTTCGTCTGTAGGAGGAGTGGATCATACAAAGTTTTGCTAGGGTTTCACTAGGGTTCTGAGGCTCCTCCACCTATTCCTTTGACATTCTAGAGGTTTTAACCACCACCATTGTACACATATATCTAGGCAGTGTTAAGGGATTTTTTCATTATGATGATTTGGATGGAGTTGTCACGATTATTGATTTTCTTTAATGATGAATCCATCTTCCCAATTTTGTGCTCATGGTTGTGTATATTGAGTTATGGAATTATTTACTTATGTATGATGCTTCTTTACTTGTTAGTTCAACTCTATGTTTAGCTTCTTATGGATGGATTTGATATTGATGCCCATTACTTATTTATACTATGGCCATTTTTTTTTATTCCTAAAAATTTTATTTATATGATTAAACCATAAAATAATAAACATGCTTAATAATCCATATTCAAATTCTTTTGTCACTACAATGAAATCCTACAAAAGTTAAACCATCAAATAGTAATATTGTCGTCAACTTCAATCATCCGACAAAATCACATGGGGATAAGTGGGGAAGGATGAGCATTCAATATTGTTTATGATTAACACACGAGTAAATCTTGTTCAAATCCCTCATTCTGAGATGGATCTCTGCTAACCCTTGATATTTTTTTATCTTAACTGTAATTTATTTATATTTTGGTTAATCAAGATTTGCTTGGTTGAATCAATTTGTGGTATGAATTTTCTGGGTTTGTCAAAATTATTATCAAGCAATGAGTTGAACCCATTCTCAAAACCATGATATGACATCCAATATAATGTTTAATCACCCATCTCGTTTTAATTTAGAGTCTTATGGCCTCTTTTGTAGATTTCAAATTTGGATATCATGCTTCATGACACTTAAGTTCTAGTCAACCAACACTAATAAATATGCTCTCAGAAATCTATTTTGGTTCCATGTTAAGGTGAGGATATCATTGTTTATCTTGTTTGTGATTAAAAGTCTTTACTACTTTCCCTCTAAAAAATGTAGAGTTTGGTTGCATTCTATTGTCAAAATTTGAACTAGACTTTGGAAGATTCAATTTACTTGGTAAGAAAGTTAAAGAGGGTTCATATCAATTAAATTAGTCACAATCATTCTTGAAGTTGTAAGTTAATAACAAGACAAATTCAATTTATTATGGTGGAAAATTTTCCCCAAATATGGTTGGAATTTTGTTGGAAGTTATAGTTCCATCTTATTTGCAGTAACCTTGACCATAAAAATTTTGTTTTAGAGATTTGGATTCATTTCAAGAAGAAGAGTGAGTTGATCAAGGTGAAACTTTCCCTAGATGAAAAACATGAATTCATGATAAAAATTAATTTTTTACACTTATTAATTCACTCCATTTCTACTTTCTTTTGATGAGATGCCTAAAATTTCAATAAAAAATTACCAAAGTGTTGGTCCATGATATGCTACTTGTGTGAGTCTAATTCTCTACTCAATGAAGATTTATAGCTAAATGACGATTGGCATATACTTGAATTCAAGTCTAGGTTTTCTTCTAGGTCAATCCCTTCATTCATTCCTTGAATTTTGATTATTAGATAGCTACACATTTTTATAGCTTGGGAGATTTGTTAGATAGATGATTTGAAACAAAATAAAATTTTTGGCATGGTAAAGGAATAAGAATGAAAACCGATTAGTTGGGTACTTTCTTTATAGTGACAAAGAAAATTATATTTTTGATATTACGCACCAAGTCCATGGTATACCAAATGCACGTTGGTATAAGTTTTGGATGTGCACTAGAAATCAAGAAGACGCACTCCAGAGTCAAGAAAGGGATCACTGAGAAATTTCCCCGAATGATTACTTCTAGCAGTATGAGGGAACGTGGATTAGATAAAATATTAGTTGGAGAGGTAGTTAAGATTACCTCAATTCCAGAAATGAGACGTGGAATGTAGGAAGGTGGCAGAAGCATGAAAAATTGTTAGTCAATAGAGAAAGTGGATAAAAATTGATAGAGAGAGAGAGACTTCCAGAGCCGAGAAGGATATAAATGGAAGAAAGAATGACAAAGAAGAGGTGGCTACATTTTTTTTGTTGTAGAGTGGATTCACCAAGTCATTGTGGTTGTCCATTATTGAAGAGATCGTTCTGAGTCTCTTTAGTATTGTAATGTTGTAATGCTCCTATTTGTAAGTATGTGTCTGTCATAAGTCTAAGGTATAAAAGGATGCACATGGTGCAAGGTATTGTAAATTAGAGGAATTATCTAAATAAACCATGAGACTCTATTGTTGTCAAGTATGTTTTTCTTAATGTATGCCCATTTTTAATGAAATGGAAGGAATAATAAAGTTGTAGTGATTCTGATATATCATGAGTTACTCATGTGACATTTGGATATGTGTGTGTATTATATTTTCATATTAATAATAGTAGATTGTTGGCTATGAAATGTATAAATGTAAACTCAGATGGATCTCTGAGTGTTTAATCACTTCATCCCCGACACAAGAACAAATGATCTCTATGATCCTCGTTATGTCTCGGGTGAGAACTTCTTCGACCTTGGATGAAGATTGATATGCTGATGCTTTGGGGTTTTTTTTGGTCAAATTTGGATAAACCATGGGTATAAACCCCCTAGCGTTAAGAAGAACATGCACAAGTGTGAAATAACCCAAAAAATGGTTCTATTATCAGGACTTGAAATTCTTGTATTAAATGATGAAGGCAGAGAATGAGGTGGTATCCATCTCTAGAGGAAATTCAAGACTGGCTAACTGCAAAGGAACATGAGTTTTCCCTATAGGAAACTCAAGGTCTCAGAGTCAATGTGAAGAGATGTAAAAATAAGTATCTCTACACCGATATGCATGAGACGTTCTTTATGGAATTTTTGTGTCTGTTGTATGAGTGGATGAAAAGGAAAACTGCTACCAATTCTTCTTTGTGGCCTCTAGAACCAGTGGTTTGGGATCAACCCACAGTTGATAGGTTGAAGGAATTGGACAATAAGTGGACTTGAGCCATTGATTTCCATTTTTATCGAGTAAAAGAGGGGTATATCATTGAATTTGCTGAGGAGTACATTGATTTTTTCAGCGAGGTTGAAAGAAATTTTGTAGAAGGTCCTAGGAAACACATGCTGAAAGAAATCTTTCTTTGGATAAATATGTTTTTCATAGTGAAAGGGTTGATTCACATGGATCATGATATAATGGCTAAGTAGACTCCCCTAGCGCTGTGGGGAGGGGGTTGCAAATATGGGTGGAAAATGAGGAAGGACTTAGATTTGTTGAGGAGGATCTAGAAGTTGTTGAAATGAGGTGAGGAAAGGAATGAACCCAAAGGAGAGAGAGAGAGTCGAGAGATACTCAAAAAGAGTTGAGATGAGAAGGAAAACATAACATAGAGGTGTAAATAATTTATATAGGGGCACACAATTAGAATTTAGGCCCATGATGAAGAGAAAGGATACCACACCAGGAGGAAGTGTGGAAGAGTGTGTTGTGCCAGGGAGGAGCATAGGTGAAGATATCCCTGCAAAGAGGCACAATGTTGAGAATATGGTGTCCAATGGGGATACTAAAAGTAGTACTACTAGTAGTAGGAGTAGTAGTGGTCCTAGGGGCCCAGATGATGAATTCAAGCCCCTTGGCTATTGCAGAGTGTCACAACCTTGGATGAAAATGAGGTGCATAGTAGAGGCACAAGAGAAAGGAAGGAAGACATATGATCCCCTAGTGGCGGGGGATAAGAATTGGTGATTGTAGATGGTATTGTGTAAAAGAAAGTAGGAAATGCTTTGGGTCACGTCACAAGAAATTTTAGAAGAAGATGGACTTACCCCCTTTTGAACCACCCCCCTTGCATGTTTGTAATAAAGAAGAAATAACAACATATAGTGAGGCTATTGGAATAGGAGAAAGAGTAGAAGAAAGTGTATAAGGAGATAGAAAGAAGATATGAGTGAAGAATAAGGAAAAGTCAATGCTACTTCACCAAGGAAAGTATTAGTGTTGAGAACCCTAACAACCAGTAGTCATATCGGAGGAGTTCATTCAAGATTGAAGATGGCGAATAAAAATAGCACCATGAGGCTACCTGTGTTCCATGGAATGGGTAAGGATGATGTAGAAAAACATTGGTTAATGTGTGAAGCAATATGGTCTATGAATAGGATCATAGATGAAGAAAAAAATATTGCATAGCTGGAAACCACGTTCAGGGACAAAGCCTTGATGTGTTACATGAAGTACAATGTCATTTCATTGGCATGACAAACAAGGTCCTTGAAAAATATCAAGTGAGATATACTTAAGGAATTTCAAAATCCTAAGTCAGAATTTCAATGTATTACTGAAACCAAGGAGATCAAGCAAAAATAAGGAGAAACCATGTGGGACTATGACCAATGGTTCAAAATTTTGTTGGATAGGCTAATGTTCCAAATCTAGGATGTACAAAATAGGGAGTGATTTGTTACAGGATTACTACCCCACATTCAAGTCTCGCTCACCCAGAAGAAGGTGATGACTCAAGAAAAGGATGTGGAAATCTCCATGCATTTGGAGGCTATGCTAGGAGGGCTGGAGACATTGGAAATATTGGCACATGTGTAGTTGAAATTGGCCAATTTGAAAATACAATTGTAGGACATAGTAAAGAAAAAAGTTGTGCCTAGTCACGTATGGTGTACCACATGTCGATTTGAGGGGCATCGCAGGGAGGAGTTCCCTGCACTTGGAAACTATGTGGCAAATAGAACACCTAGTTCATTTCCAACTGGGCCTTAGATGACATGTTGTGAGATATACAGACAATGGGGTCATGTACCACCCTACTACCCAAATTTGGAGAAGTATCAAAAGACGCACCATAATCCATTTTGCGAGTTCTGCAAATCCATGGTACATGATGTCAACAATTACCCATCACTCCAGGTGATGCAAGACAATACTTGTGATGAATTTTGGGTACAAGAAGCCTATAAGGGTGGTGATTGTGGTAGTGTTGAGAGAGGAAAATACCAAGGAGGTCCCATAGGTGTTTATGGGCACAGTCGTGGACGAGGATATGGAGGAGGGGGAGGTAGACCCACTACTTGCCTTAATTGTGGAGAGATTGGTAATGTATCAAGGTTTTGCACCAAACCACACATGTTTTATGCATATTGCTACATTCTTGAGAATGTCATAGAGGACTATCCCGACTTACTGAAAAAGTGGGAAGAAAGGAAGATGCATTGCAACATGGTGCATGTAGAGCTACATAGAAATAGGAAGAAGGATGAGGAAGTTGATGTCCAAGTGATAACTTGAGGTAGAGCGAAGACATGAAGGGACTTTGAGTAGGTTGAGAGATCAAGTCAAAATCTAGAGGGGAAAATCAAGAAGGCAACACAATCCCCTCCTAAGTTTGATGCTTCCCAACAAAAGCATTTTCTTCGTGACGCATAGAGATCCATGGAAGAAAGATCACGCAAAGAGTTTTAGTGCGCGACACAAAGATAAATTGAGGAGGATCGTATCTGCAAAGAAGTGTAGTGAGCAAAAAAGAGGTCACTTGAGGAGGCTCAAATCCACAAAGAGGTACAATGGGTGACACAAAGGTTTCTCAAAGAGACTCACACCCGGGAAGAATTGTAGCATGTGACACAAAGATCGTTGGAGGAAGCTTGTATGTGATAGGAGATGTAGCACACAATAGATGTGTTGATAAAATAAGCATGCATAAAATAATATCTGTGATGCACTAAGAAAAGGGCGATTGAGGAACAATGCCTTTATGAGTTGAAGTGCACAGTGTGTGACTTGGGTCGTGAGACAGACACTGAAGATAAAGTAATTAATTTATTACATTGTTGTTTAAGATTTCTCAATGATCCTAAGGTTGCGATGAAGTTAATGCATATGTTAGCCACTTGTATGGGGAAGGATATGATAAATAGGACTATATAATCTCCCTTTCTAGAAATGGAGGTGTCTCATGTCAGTAAGAAGAAACACACTAGAAGACAGTTTAAGATGAAAAATGAGCTTGGTGGATATGACATGGATGGAGTCATGTTGGATTTGGGTTTTGATGTGAAAATTTTACCAAATAAGTCCTGGGAGTTGGTGGGGAAGCTAAGTCTAGTCTAGTTTCCCATCCATACATGGTTGGAAAATCAGTATAGGATCTATCCTATAGGTTGAATGAAGCAAGTTGAGGTGAATAAAGAAGGGGTAAACACAAAGGGTGACTTTGAGGTCATAGAAATTATGGATGATTATGATCCATACCCTACATTACTTGGCTTTGAATGGGGCTTTGAAAACAATGCAATGATGAATTTGAAGAAGAGGAAAATTTCATTTGAGATGGACAACCTACACATGATCGTACCTCTATATTTGAATGAATGAGACAAATAAAATGAACTAGTGGATGAGGATGCATAGAGCTCTATAATTGAAAACATTTATAATATTACTGGGCACATGGAACTCTATGTTAACCACATCGCATATGGGGAGTTAAGTTGGCAGAGTGTGAGGTCACATGACACTGATTTTGAAGAAGCCATGGAAAGGTGGAAACATAAACTATATGAAGTATCGACAAGGAGGTGCATGCATATCACCGATGAGGTGTGCGAGGAATAATTTTGGTCCTACCGATTTGATGGGTCAGATCCAATGGAAGTGTTTATTGCCTGGATACAACACATTCTCGAACAACACTGGGTTCAAACTATTGATATAGTTCTCATAGGTATTCCTGCATGATGGTGGGTCACACATAAATAACCTTATCGTGAATGGGAATCCATATAGGAATCCATGTGTGAAAGATTCAGACTAGTTGTATATATTTGTCGAAACATGTGAATGGCAATGAACAACCATGCAGAAAAATGGGACACACAATAGATACCTAAAGGCCCCATGCATGATGATTAGAAAGAACCATGTGCCCCAAGATCCCCGGTCTCCCACAAGGAGAATAAAGGAACCACAAGTGCGACGTATGGTTTTTTTTCATTCAATTCCACTTAACCCCATTGAGAAAATAGAGGAATCCCATAACAATAAAGAAGTAAGGGGGAGTCAATCGATACCCTTTGATCCAGAGGGTCAAGCCTAGTCTTTCAGTGGATGAAAATGACTGGAGGGATAGACATCAAAAGGAATTGTGTCCCACCAAGGATTACTGTGACCGAATAACCAAGGATGTATCCCCACCAGGGTGTGTGAGAACATGCACAGATCCCCCGATGAGTGAGACTTGCACATGTACAAATATGTCTCTGTCATCATCAAAGTTCTACATGATCAATATTTTCATGCATTAAGATAGTGATGTTTCTATTATACACTACCTATGGAAGAGGCTACTAAGGTGGCGATCAACAAAAAATATTCAAACCCCATCTGGGAACTCCACACACTTGGCGATAAAGACAATAGTCATACACCATCAATGAAAAAAGGATGACATACCTTACAAATTGAGAATGTTGGTGGGTGTACCTCATGGAACTCCAACTCATTTATTATTCAACATGCCAAATAGGATGGTCTAAGGTAAATTGTTACGAGGGGAATCTATGCTTACCGTACGACACTATGAGTTATTAACAACCCCTTTGATGCCTCCTAGTTGCACCATCATACCCACTTGAAAACATTCCTTTTTCCGAATCAATGCTCGACAAACTCAGTAAGGAATTTCCTATTTCTATAAGAAGGGGTCCACAATTTCAGAATGAGTAAATAGTAGTAGTGAAAGTAAGAAAAACACCATCTCTTCAACCCAGTGTTATCCATCCACATAATCTAGTCAAAATAGTTTCTATGGCTTCGTCAAACAAACCAAAAGGCCAAAATAGATCAAAGATTTCCCAAGACCGATATACACCAGAGTCACCATTTCCTCATTGTTATAAGATAAATGTACCTTGCAAGAGTTACCTCCCTTAGGATATTCCTAGACCTAAGACAAAATATAGATACAAACGATGGACCTTCCTAGATCTAAATCATACATGGAAATGACTTATGAGTGAATGGAATGAAAGAGATTACCTAGTCACTTGATGGTTTTCCCTGAATGCTCTTTTGTTGTTTTCTTTCTTGAAGAAGTCCTTCACTTTTGTCAACATGAATATGCACACATGAAGAAACAAAAAAACTCCTTTCATGAGATCAAACATATCATGTATAGATTTATAATAGATCTAATGATATAATATGGAAATCCTAATTATCTCCAAATATTACGATAATCATATGAAATCAAATAAGGGGGAAAGTCACGTGCATCTTTTGTTGATAAAATGAAACAATTTACAACTTACAACTTACAATATGATATCCTAATGAAGATCTATCCAAACTATTTGACTAGGCTTCGTGATTAGTATGAAAATATAAACTTAATTTATCTTTTCCTCCTCTTTTCCCATGAGAGGTCCTCAATATATAGGATGAAAGAGATGAGATGATTGATAACTCTTAGACACTCAAAATAACAATCTTCTCGAGGTTGAATTACGATATATCCGAGCTTGATCCCATATCTTGTAACTATTCCTAATTTGAGAGTAACATACTCGGTCGCTCCCTATATTCCTACAAGGTGCGATCGGTCGTGGTTTGCAAGAGAGCAAGGCATGACCAACAATTTTTGTCACAATTTGTAAAAGGACAGGTCGCGACCAGGAAAAAGGATGGTGTATACTCAAGGGAAAAGTGACATAACTCAGTGTTTAAACTTGATAACCTCTAGATAATATCCATCAGGTAATCAGGTGGAAAACAACTATATAATTGATGCCCCTGAAAGTATGAGGTCAAAAGAGGTATCTGATGATTGAAATAATTTATGAACAAAAGTTATGGAGATTGAGGTGAAGGAATATGGGAAGAAGCTTGCATCAGTCCCACACACAGAAGAACATCCTTGAGTCAGGCATACCCATGCTCGGTAATATAAATTAAGCATGGCCTCCCAAATAGTACACTACGATTCCATGCATGATGCAATTGAATAGATCATGGCCACAAAATAATACACTATGGATCCATGTCACAAGTGAAAACACAACCATAACCAAGTACAAATGTGTGTCTATGTTACAGTATACAAATTAGTGAGATGACTTGATTCTCGAGTGATCTCTTAAAGTACTGATGAAATACTCCATCGTAACTTGGGAGGGGATGTTGTAAATGAGTGATGTAGTCCCAACCCAAGTGTAACACCCCGGGTTTTGAACCCCCATTTTAAATAATGTATTGTTACAATGCTGAGAGGCCTGAATACTCAAACAATTATTAAAGGGTTGGTATGCCCAAGAATTGTAATGTTTTGATCATCATTAATAATAAACACATCGGTGGCTGCTAGATGGACAAGGACTAGAGTTATAGGGGGCTATGATTCCACGAGAGAGGGGCTTGAGGGGATAAATATCTATTTCCTATTGTAATTACCCTTTTGTATAAAGAAGGGGATCAGTTACGTGAGCTTCTTGGGGAAGGCCAGGAGGTTCTTGATTCCCCTCGAGAAATACTTTAACCCATCCCTGGTCTGATTGTGGGGTTGGTCTTTGGTCATTGGTTGATGGTCGTTGGTCGTTGTCTCGTCTGATCCTTCCCTTATGCATTTCATACCATTATTTCCCTCATGCCCTTCCATGCACTCACTTATCCATCCATTGATCCATCCTCACTTGCATCTTGGATTGGAAAAGGGAAAGGAACTGCTGAGAATTAGCCACGGGATAGTTGGCTGTAAATTGTAATGGTTGCTGGTGCAATCCAACCATGACTTGGGGCCTGCATGTTTGAGATGCGTTGGCTTGTGCCCTGTTTTTCTCACAACTGCAAGTCCTGAGAGTTCCAACATTGAGTTTCTGGACCAACTGTGCTGGAGGCCCTGGAAAAGGGAGAAGGATTGACTAAGGGACTACGTGGAAGAGAAGGGTGGCGGTCCATTCTCTTGGGTGGTACATGCCAGGTAGAAGAGAGCTGGGTACTTGGATTATTGTGTGTGCTGGGAAACTTGTGATAGCTTGAGAGATGACTAGTTTGGGAACCCAAGTACACTCTGGAACCATCCTTGTGGATTCATAGCCCTAGCTCAGGAGTGACACTGTTGTTGAGATTTGGAGCAGTGGTGTCTACAGTTGTGTGGAACGTCCTTGGTCTACAACCAGTTGGTGTCACCTTTTTATAAATATAAGTGCTCTCTGTTGTGATATTATTATATGTGAATGAATGTATTTCGCTGTGTGTTTTTAATTATCGTTTAAATAAATCTAGATTAGGCATGCTTGCTGGATATTACTGTGCATGTCATTAAATATTGTATCTTATGGGTTCTTAATAATTAAAGAAGGTATCGGTAAGAGTACGAAGTCCAAGGGTGGGCTTGAAGGTAGCATGCCCCAACCTATGGGTGGTTGGGGATGTTACAAATTGGTATCAGAGCTTTTGGTTGAAACATTGGGCCGGTATGGGCCGGGTCTGTTGGTTAGAGTCTCGGGGTCGAGATCAAACTCTAACCGTGAAGTTGAAAATATCAGGAGGAATGGTGTTGCAGAATCTATGCAGGAGATAGAACATTATAGATCCGTTGTAAGGGGTTCGAAGGATCGTGACCGTCCCCCTTCGAATTCGGGAGTGATCGCCACTGTAGGATTAGGAGAGATCCGAGATCATTGGATCAAAGGATAGGTGAACAAGGGTCATTCGATGAAAATGAAGCAAGGGCTAAGGTCACAACTGTCATATCCCATTGGAGAGTGATATCAATGGACATGAGGCATTGCGGGGAACCAGGTTGCATGGGAGATAATTTCCCAAGGCGGTCCCGCAATCCAAACCACAGTTTCACCAAGGGGTTACATGTCAGCATCAGGAGAATTGTGGGGCAAAAAGAGGGTTACTCCAAACCATCAATGCATGCCCACAAAAATTGAAAGGCATGTAGTGATGTGACTTGCTAGTGCTCGATCATTGAAAATCTGAATAACCAAAGTAGCTGGAAATTGTCGATCCATAGGAGGACACGCGTTAACCGATCGTGTGATCTGGGTGAAAGCACTCCAGGAAATATCAAGCAAGTAGAAGTTGAGAATTGAGATTTTCGAAGCCCGAAGAGCCGAAGTGAAACTCAGGCGTCTGATCTAGGAGGACACGTGGAATAAATCCACACACTTCGGGGAAAAGAGAAGGTTTAAAGTTGATATTTATGAAATTTGAAGACCCGAAGAAATCGTAGCCGTCGATCCATGGGAGACATGCGTTAGTAGATCGCGAGCTTAAGATAAAAACATTTCGGAAAAATTTGAGGTTTGAGTTTTTCAAAGTCTGAAGGCCCAAAGGAATGACAACCATTGATCCTTGTAGCAGTAACTTCTGAAGTCCCGAAGTCTGGGGTTAATATGGGTTGTCCGACAAGGGAGACACATGGCGACAGTTTGGCCGGTTTGGGAAATTGGAGTTTGCGAGAATTGGAAGTGTGCTAGTGTGGAAACTTTCAAAGTCCCGAAGCTCAAAGAGCCGAAGTGGTGGGGTAAAATGACATCACTAGGAGGTGATGTGGACCGCAGAATTTCTAAAGTGAGGTGGCTCGTAGATGTCACTGAGGATGATGTGGACACATGGGATGTATGCCACGTGTCAGTAAGTTTTGAGTGTGCGGATGATTGAAATGTCAGATAGGACGTGACACATGTCACCACCCTAATTGGACCACATGTGTGCTTAGAGTATTTCGCTACATGGCGACGGATCGCGGACTCTGTAGAAATTACTCCGAGAGTTTTCAGTTGAAAGTTGAAAATCCCGAAGTTGGGAGATTCGGAGACCCAAAGTAAACGTCAACTGTCAGATCGTCCGAAGTAGACCTGAACCGTCAGATTAGGAGAACATGTGGCGTGAAGCTGTGGATTCCAGGTAAGGACTCGAAGTAAACGTCGACTGTTGGATCGTCCGAAGTAGACCTAAACCGTCAGATCAGGAGAACAAGTGGCGTGAAGCTGTGGATTCCAGGTAAGGACCTGAAGTAAATGAAAATCATTAGATCATCCAAAGTAATTCCCCACCGTCTGATTCAAAAGGATGCGTGGCAAAATCCCGTGTATTTTGAGGGAAGTAAAGTTTGAAACTTGAGAATTCTGAAGTACCGAATTCTGAAATGACCACAACCGTCGATCTGGGAGTAGTAAATCAGAATTGTTGGTTCCCAAGAGGTATATATAGGTCATTCGTTTAGAAGCACCATCAAGATCGCAATATCAGTGATCACCTCACATTGTAGGGACAGGAGGTGCTCGGGCTTTACAAAGTCGAGGGCGAGCCGCAATCGAGACGTGGTGGCTCGAGGTGAATTACGGGGCAAAAAATTAGTTTGGTTCCGAACCACCTTTGAGTGTGGCTGAAATCATGCTTCTGCATGAGGTCACCACCTAAGGTCGCATATAAGGAGGGGCCAACATAAAAGGAGCTAGCACCAACTCTGATATTTTCACAAGGGCGAAGGAGAAGGTCTCGGGGGCTATCGGACCTGCCCCTGAAAAGTCGGAAGGGCTTGTGTTTAGATACAGAGTGAAACCATCAAGGTTTCATAGAGCCAATTCAGCTCGGGATTGAAGACCCTTGACCGGGAAGTCACGCAGCCTTAGGAGAGAAGGGGGTCTACATTAAGAAGAAAAGGAACTATAGCATTGCTGAAAATTTTGTTTATCATATGCTTAATTCTAACAAAATGGTTGCTTGCACATTTTGCAGAACTAAGGGGCTTAAGAACATCAACTCAGGATGTGTATTGAGGAAATGGAAGAAGGTGAGGGAGCTTCCATTCATTATAAGGAGGCCGAAGGCTAGAATACCAGAGTTGGTAATGTAGAGACAAATTCCAATGGACACAAGGGAAAAGGAGAGAAGGAAATGTTAATAGAAATGGTAAGAAGCCTGAAGATGGAAGTGAATATCTACAAAGAAGACAACGAGAGACTGATGCGAGAGAAAATTTAGATAAATGCTCAAGTGTTGCAGAGATTAAATCAATTGCAGAGACAAACGAAGAAGGGATCAAACTCAAGACAAGAGGAAGAAGGCAGGTTCCATGAAAGAAAGGAGAATCATGGAAGAGTTGGTTATTCTAGAAGTGCTAGCAGAGCTCATGGACACCACTCACCTCTTTACTCAGAAAGAAAGTTTTATGCATTGGAAGATCCTATAAGCAGTCCAAAGGTTTCTCCTGTCAGACACCAAAGACGGAAACAAGAGGTATATATTTGCAAGGAGAGTTGAGGAAGCTTAAGCCACCTTCCTTTGAGGGTGAAAGAGAAAGGGAAGATGATGCCGAAGCATGGTTGCTTGGGCTCAGGAGATATTTTCAGTTGCATAACTATTTTTCCAACCTGGAGGCCAAGATTTCCAGCTACCATTTACATGGGAAAGCTGCAATGTGGTGGGACCAACTGAAGCAAGTGGAACACGTTAATGCAAGTAGGATCACTTGGAAGCAGTTCAAGAAGTACTTCTAGAAGGAGTACCTCTCAGAGAATTTATATCACAAGAAAATGCAGGAGTTCTTTAAAATCCAATTGGGAAGAATGACTATGGCAGAATACGAGAAGAAGTTCTTGGGATTGTTAAAGTATGTCAGGTTCATTAGTGATGAGAAAGTGAAAATACAGAGATTTCTAAGTGGACTGCCAACCTTTTATAAGGAAAATATCAAGTATGATGAACCCAAGACCTTGACTGAGTCCATCAGGAAGGATAAATACATGTATGCGCAAGGCCAGGGAAGAGAATCCCTGCATAAATCTTGGAAGGACAAGAAAAATGAAAGGTCCGATCAGAGGAGGAAAGGATTCAAACCTCCCTTCAATAGGAATGAGCCTAATAGAAATAATCAAGATCAGTATGCTAAGGAAGATTCCAAGAAGGAAGATTCCTTGGGAAAAAGGGGAATACCACCAATCCAATGCTGGGGATGCAAGGAAAATCACCTGTATAAGGATTTCCCACACAAAAAAGATAGAATGAAGAATGTGCACAACATCCAAGATGCTACAATAGTCGAAGATATGGGAAGAATATATGCAGCTTTAAATGATCGACAAGCAGAGTATCTGTCCAATATGACTGAGGTGGAAGGTAAGATCATAAATCAACCTGTTGCTATTTTGATTGATTCAGGAGCAATTCATTGCTACATTGATCCTAAGATAGTGGATATATTACATTTGGAGAAAAGTAAACTTGGAAAAGCAAGTTTGGTTCAATTAGCCACTGGAACCAAAAGAAGAATCCATGATATGGTCATAAGTTGTTCCATAAGTCTTAATGGCGTGAATACTAGTATTGATCTAAATGTCATACCATTGGGGTCTTATGATATTCGGATTGGAATGGATTGGTTGGACAAGCATCATGCTGTCCTATATTGTCATAACAAGACATTTACATGTCTTGATGGAAATGGAAAACATAGCACTGTGAAAGGAGCTCCAAGAACCATCTCTATAAGGGAGATTTCATCCTTACAACTAAAAAGATGTTTTAGGAAAGGATGTCAATTGTATGCAGCTCATGTGGAAGAGTCAGATAATACAAAGGGGCCAAGCCTCGAATATTTCTCGGTACTATAGGAATTTGAAGATGTATTCCAAGAAATACCCAGATTGACACCAAGAAGGAAGATATATTTCTCAATTGATTTAGTGCCAGGAGCTTCCCCGGTGTCAAAAACACCTTACAGAATGAGCACAACAGAGTTAAAAGAATTACAAACATAGTTGGAGGAATAGTTTAAGAAAGGTTACATACGTCCAAGTGTTTCACCTTGGGGAGCACCAATACTTTTTGTCAAAAAGAAGGATGGAACCTTGAGGCTATGTATTGACTTCCAACAACTGAACAAGTACACAATAAAGAACAAGTATCCTCTACCCTAAATTGATGACCTCTTTGATCAGCTAAGAGGAGAAAAGATATTTTCAAAAATTGACCCGAGGGTAGGATACCATTAGGTAAGAATCAAGGAAGAAGACATTCATAAGAAAACCTTTAGGACCAGGTATGGGAATTATGAATTTTTAGTGGTGCCATTTGGACTGACCAATGCACTAGCTGTATTCATGTGCTTAATGAATGGCATATTCAAAAATTATTTGGATAATTTTTTCATTGTATTCTTGGATGACATACTTATATATTATAAGTCTGAAGAGGAGCATGAACATCACTTAATATTGGTATTGCAAGTACCGAGAGAACATCAATTTCATGCCAAGTTGAGTAAGTGTTCTTTCTATCAAAAGCAGATCCATTACTTGGGACACATTATTTTAGAGCAGGGCATAGTAGTAGATCCAGAGAAGATCGAAGCCATTAGAGGATGGCCAACACCCAAAAATGTGTCAGACGTCAGATATTTTATGGGATTAGATGGCTACTATAGAAGGTTCATAGTAGGGTTATCTAAGATTGCTCATCCCATCACTTCTTTGCAAAAGAAGTGAACAAAATTTGAATGGACACTCAAGTGTGAAAATTATTTTAATCTGTTGAAGGAATTACTTACTAGTGCACCCGTGTTAAAGATTGCTGACCCAAATGAAAGTTTTTTGGTATGTACAGATGCATGTAAGGAAGGACTTGGGGGATTCCTCATGCAAAATGGACATGTCATTGGATATGAGTCCAGAAAGCTTAAGGAACATGAGAGGAACTATGCCACCCATGACTTGGAACTTGCTGCCATTGTTCACGCCTTGAGGATGTGGAGGCATTATCTCATGGGGAAGAAATTCAAATTAAGGACAGACGACATTGGCCTGAAGTATCTTTTTGAACAACCGACCTTGAATGCCAGAAAAACAAGATGGCTGGAATTTCTAAGTGAATATGACTTCGATATCAAGCATATCAAGGGAAAGGAGAATAAAGTTGCCGATGAACTTAGTAGAAGAGTGCATCTCATGCATGTTATTGCTATCAGTATGAATTATTCAGACTTGAAGAGAAGATCTTTAGATGATCTTGTTACAGATCAACATTACCTATAGGTAAAGGAAAACTTACAGCAAGGAGATGTACATCAAAAAATAAAGGAGTATGAGATAAAGGAAGATGAATTACTCATGCATAAAAACATAATATATGTTCCTAGTTCTGGAGAACTAAGGAATTTGGTACTGAAGGAAATGCATGATGTTCCTTATGCTGGACATCCCGGTTACTAGAAAACAATTACAACAGTAAGAAGCCAATTCTTTTGGCTAGGAAGGAAGAAGGATGTTGCTGATTACATCGATCGATGTATGGAATGTCAGAAGGTGAAGGCTGAGCATAGGGACCTAGTGGGTTTGCTATAGCCATTACCAATTATAGAGAAGAAATGGGAAGTGATCACCATGGATTTCATCACAGGATTACCGAGAACGAATAAGAAACATGATTAAATCATGGTGGTGGTTGAAAAATTAACAAAGGCTACTCATTTTGTGCCTGTGAAGACAATGCATACAGTGGCTAATATTGCAGAAATTTTCATGAAGGAAATTGCTAGGTTGCATGGGATACCTAGGAAAATTGTCTCGGACATAGATACAAAGTTTACCTCTAATTTTTGGAGGGGATTGTTTAAAGGATTTGGAAAAAATATAAACTTTGGCACAACATATCAGCTCAAGATAGATGGGAAAACAGAGAGGGTCAATTGAATAATTGAAGATATGCTGAGAATGTATGTGATGGATAAGCCATCTAAGTGGGAAGATTACTTACACTTGGTTGAGTTTGCATATAATAATGGGTATCAAGATTCATTGAGAATGAGCCCATTTGAAGCCTTTTACGGTAGGAAATGCAATACTCCAGTAAGTTGGGACAACCCAGCAGATAGAGTGGTACTTGGGCCGGAGTTGCTCAAGGACATTGAAGACCAAGTGGTTAAGATCAAGCAGAATTTAAAGGCATATTAGGATAGACAAAATGTTTATGCAGACAAGAACATGACAGTTAGAGAATTTAAAGTAGGGGAGCATGTAATTTTGAAAGTGAAGCCCAAGAAAAGCTCATTGAAATTGGGTAGTTGTACAAAGCTGGCAACCAGATTCTCTGGTCCATTTGAAATATTGGATAGAAAAGGGACAGTTGCATACATGCTTTCATTACCTGCTTCCATGAATGTGCATAATGTATTTCATGTATCTTTACTAAAGAAATATGTACATGATCCTAACCATGTTATTGTTTGGCATTTGATTCAGGTAGAGATGGAGGGAGACTTTCAGGTTCAACCAATACGGGTATTGGACGGAAAGGTAAAAATTCTTCGGAATTGAGTTATAGAGATGGTAAAAGTTTAGTGGACCTGCTACGGTCCTGAAGATGCTACCTGGGAGCATGAAGATTCCATGCAGGTAGAGTACCCACATATTTTTGAATAAATTTGAGATTTTGATCTCTATTTTGTATATGCACTGATGACAGTGCCAAAATAAGGGGGAGGGGATGTAACACCCCGAGTTTCGAACCCCCATTTTAAATAATGTATTGTTACAATGACGAGAGGCCTAAATGCCCAAACAATTATTAAAGGGTCGATATGCCCAATAAATTTAATGTTTTGATCATCATTAATAATAAACACATCGTTGGCTGCTAGACATATAAGGAATAGAGTTATAGGGGGCTATGATTCCATGAGAGAGGGGATTGAGGGGATAAATATTTATTTCCTATTTTAATTACCCTTTTTGTGTAAGGAAGGGGATCGATTACGTGAGATTCTTGGGGAAGGCTAGGAGGTTCTTGATTCCCCCCGAGAAATACTTAAACCCATCCATGGTCTGATTGTGGGGTTGGTCATTGGTTAGTGGTTGATGGTCATTGGTCGTTGGCTCGTCTGCTCCTTCCCTTCTGCATTTCATACCATTCTTTCCCTCACGCCCTTCCATGCACTCACTTACCCATCCATTGATCCATCCTCACCTGCGTCTTGGCCTTGAAAAGGGAAAGGAACTGTTGAGAATTAGCCACGAGATAGTTGGCTATAATGGTCACTGGTGCAATCCAGCCATGACTTGGGGCCTGCATGTATGATATGCGTTGGCCTGTCCCATGCTTTTCTCACAACTGCAAGTCCCGAGAGTTCTAGCATTGAGATTCTGGAACAACTATGCTGGAGGCCCTGGAAAAGGGAGAAGGATTGCCTGAGGGACTACATGGCAGAGAAGGGTGGAGGTCCATTCTCTTGGGTGGTACAGGCTGGGTAAAAGAGAGTTGGGTACTTGGATTTTTGTGGGTGTTGGGAAACCTGTGAGAGCTTGAGAGCTGATTGGTTTGGGAACCCAAGTACACTCTAGATCTGTCCTTGTGGATTCATAGCCCTAGCTCGGGGGTGACACTGTTGTTGAGATTTGGAGCAGTGGTGTTTATGTTTGGGTGGAACTTCCTTGGTCTGCAGCCAGTTGGTGTTGGATTTTTATAAAGATAAGTGTTCTCTGTTGTGATATTATTATCTGTACATGAGTTTATTCTGCTGTGTATTTTTATTTATCGCTTAACTAAATCTAGATTATGTATGCTTGATGGATATTGCTGTGCATGTCGTTAAATCTTGTATCTTATGCGTTCTTAATAATTAAAGAAAATATCAGTAAGAGTACGAAGTCCAAGGGTGGGATTGAAGGTAGCATGCCCCGACCTATGGGTGGATAGGGATGTTACATACAGGACTTCATCTCAAATCCCAATTGTATGAATCTATAGCATGTGAATAAATGAGTTGAGGTTGAGCATGGTAGAAAATGTTTGATTACCGGTCATTCATGGATACCGTTAATAGACATGAGGGAATCCACCGATGATGATGATGGACCCAAATATACCTAGTACAATCTATAGAGTGTGAATAGATTAGTTGAAGTTGAACACTCGTAGATTCATTCAACATGATCCAATGATGTAAACCCACTATTGAAATGAAAGGGAACCTGCCACTAATGTCTGTGAATCCCAGGGTACTAACGGGTTTCTAGATTTATATCTTAGATAATTATCTAGAGTTGATAGGATGAAATCTGTCTAAGGAGGGCCTTGATGTATCCCCCATCAATCGACATGAAACATATAAAGGTAGATGGTGTGAGGAGTGTAATAGTATAGAAAAACTAATGCAAGGATGACCGGGATGAATGGGATAAAATACTGAAACTGGACGACACGGGATAACTTCCCTTAGACAAAACAACATGAAAAATAACTTGACTTGGCATAATTGACTCGTTAATGACCAAAACACCCACCATGGAGGACTAGAAGAGTAACCAGTCATTGGAGTTCAAGAAATAATGGATATGGTAAAAATTCAGAGACAATGGATAACCTAATTGTTGGACATGGATGTAAAACAAGTGCATTGGTCAAGGGAAACTTGATGGATGATTGCCATTTGTGAAGATGACTAGACTGAAAACCCCTCAAATTTTCCTCGACCATGAACTATGAGTACCCCTTTTTTTATGAGCTCGAGGAGGATAGAAAATGCTTGATATAACTCATCTTCGATGAGTCCCTCATCACATGTTTAATGCACCTGACGAAGGAGGGGTTCGATCCCATATTGTTCCTTCAATGTATAATTTTACGAGTCCAAAGAAGGTAAAATCAACGGTCTTTTCACATTTAGAGAGTCTGAAAATAACTTAGAGAAGACTCCAAGGGTATTCTTTTTCGTAAATTCAGTCCCTCGAGCTTGAAAAAGTATAAAAAAATACAAGGGAGAACTCTTCTAGCCAAGGTTGATTAGAGTATTCCTTTTTTTGTAATTAGTCCTTCCTATCCAAAAAGGGTTAAACTGACACATAATAGATGTACTTTCAAATCCCTTTAATGAGTGTGAAAGGAAACAAGCTCACTTGGAAATATTTTGATGTTTAGGGAGTCTGAAAAAATATTAAAGGAGACTCCATGGTGTACCTTTGTCATGGTTTGTTACTGAGCTTGATGAAGGGGTAATACTAAGCTCGATTGGAGAGAATGAGTGGTTTTCAATGAGGTTCCAGGGGCATGGAAAATGAATTAAGAAATGGAATAAAAAAATAAACACAAAAATGATGACCACTCATAACCACAGTTCTAGTTCAGGAGTGTTGTAAAATGGGAGAAAATAGATGGATAGTGGTCAAGCATGGTTGCAGTGCGATAAGCAATGGAAGAAAATGGATATGTAGCAACAATAAGCAGTGAGACAAAAATACTAATAAAGTGCGACCATTTAAACAACTCAAATGGTGGGAACCCCCTCCAGGAAGGCTTCAACTGAAGGTATAGTGTTGAAAATATGGATGGTTAATAATGCAAGGTGGGAAATGAAAGGAAAACCCTATACCTATATGCCAGTTTAGAGACATGTACCTCAAGTTCAAAAGATGCCCCCATGTAAAAAACGTCTCTAGAATCTTGTCAACACATGAAAACTAGATTCCAAGGTTAAAACACATAGAGAAATCCCAAAATGCTTTTTTTTTTGGATTTTTTGGATATGTCATACACAAAACCAAAGGCACTCACACCACAAAACTATGTACAAGGAACTATGCATATTGATTTTTTTAATGTAAAGTAGATCTCATGTCTAGTCTTAGATCAAGGATATTTTTCATAATCAATGAACTCATGAGCCATTATTGGCATCATATGACACACCATTCTGGGGACATGCCATGTAGGAAGGAATTTCTAGATACGAAGGTACTCATCATGAGTGTTTTATGAGCTATTGAAGCTCCTTGATGGGATCCATCAAGACATGAGGAAAGTAAAAAATGTGGATCTTGGATGGAAGGAGTAGAAGAGAATTCACTAGCAAGTTCTAAATATGAAATTCGAGGAGGAAAAGGGTTAAGACTAGGGGTTTCACTAGATACCCCAACAAATTCCCCCAGTCTCGAGTTGAAGTTCATCATGATGACTCTCGTTGGTTCCAAATCAGGTAGTATTGATTCTCAATGATTCTCATCCTCTTTGGGATTATCAATGGAATCCATGACTTTCAGGATGACCTCTTTTGAAGGAAACTTAGTATCTGTAAGATCAAGTGAATGGAGAGAGTCAACAACTCATACGGGTGGAAAAGGTTGATCACACTCCACATGAGGATGGAGTTCTTGACCAGTATCAATGAAGGCTAATGGGATGGATGCTCCATGTGAGTCAACATTATCTATATGAGGTACCACCCAAGGGTCAACTGACCCGAGGGATCCACCAATAGATGAACAAATCATGTTGATAGGAGTGATATGGGTAGTGTTAGGTGCAGTAAGGGGGAACATCCCCATAAGAAATGGGTCTTTAAACATACCTATATTGACACTCTCGTACCCCCATAATAATTACCTACAAAATGCATGTTGGTGGTAGGATTAGATCACAAGTTGGGTGGGAAAAAGTTGAGATGGTTTATGGTAACTATCTTTCCTTGATGGAGAAAACATATGACGCAAAAGATAGTGGATGCAATAAAATTCATTGCATAGAACCAAGTGCGACCCAAGATTATATTATAATCGAGTGTGGAATCCACCACTTCGAATTATACAAAGATAGTCTTTCCCCTGAGATCGATGGGTAGGGAGGTGAGAATTCCATGAGATTTGAAAGAATTTCCATCAAAATCTTTTAGAATGGTTGGAGATGTGGTTAGATATGGAGAACCAAGGGATTTACAACATGACAAAGACATAATGCAAGTGGTTTCTCCTTTGTTGATCACCATATGAAATATATTCTTGTTCAGACAACCAACTGTGATTTGCAATGCCAGTTGGTGTGAGAGACATGGCTCACTCTGTTCTGTGTCAAGGAAATAATGTTGGACTCCGAAGGGTCAATTCCCCCTATGGCTGATAGAAATGATTTATGCTGTGAAGGAAAAATCTGCAATACTTTGAATGTTGACATGACACATGGTTCATAGGAAATATCTTCCACTATGTTATAGTGTTGAGTGGTTCGGGCATTCAGATTATGTGTAGTTCGTCAAAGTACCCTTTTGGAGGGTGGATTGTAGGTTCTAAATCTGGTTTCTATAATGTGAGAGGGCCATTGGGTGGTGTAGTCGATGGAGGATTCTTAAATGAAGGTTCCCCTTCTCGGGGGTCATATCTCTTCACTCTAGTGGATAGCGCCACTATAGATTTAACCATCGTATATTTGTGATTGAGGACTCTGCATTGCCCTTGGGTGGAGGTGTAGAAAATTGTGTGACCATTTGTTGTTGATGGGGGAAAGGATTGGTTAATACAAATGGTTGGGAAGGAGAACCCCCTTGCTCAAGGTATTGATGGAATTCGACAAGGAGAGGGTAGTCTTTGGTGAAATGGTCCTCCTTACATACCATGAAAGGATATTTTTCCTTTCTTTTTTTTTTTCCCCCAACATTGGGGTCTTGGGTGTTTGCACTCTCCTGTTGGTTAGAAGATTTTTGTATTTACCTTTATTTTTCTTCTTGCCTCCATATTGTTGATATGAAGTGGATTGAACCACATTCACCTCGAAGGTTTGTGCAGGAGAGGGATCATATTTGGTATTGGTACTAGTCTGGGATGAGGCTAGGGTGGAGG
>ML808435.1:13944-33295 GCA_009831015.1 Picea engelmannii
TATAAAATATGCAGAATAGAAATGAAATGCTAGAAATGACAGAATAACAGTAAAATATCCAGCATAATCTTCACAATACACATAAATGATATACGAAATAGCAACAGAAATAACACTTTGAATCAGATAGCAATGTTCACAGGGCTCTTCGAGGGGGCAGCCTCCAGTTGAGCAGCGCTCTGTTACAATAACATCCAAGCTAGGGTTTTTCATACCCTCGATCCTTATTTATACTAAATATGTCTATTAAGAGAAGCATCTAGAGGAAGATCCTTTTAGAAGCGGAAGCTTCTATTAGGTCTTCTTACATCCGCCTTATTCTATTTTATTGAAAGGTCTTATTAATATTGATCTTTATTACATCCGAATACATTGATCTACCTATGTGCGGGTTAGGACCTTAACAGGATGCCAAGGCCTCCAACCATGGAGTGTTGGGGCTGTAAAGGGAATCATAGGTACAGAGACTGCCCCTACAGAAAAGACAAAGCAAGAACTGTCCATACTGTTCAGCAAGCTAAAATAGTGGAGGATATGGGCAGTAGAATGCCGATGATCTATGCAGCCATGGATAACAAGCAAGCAGAATTTCAATCGCAGATGATTGAAGTGGAAGGTACGATCAACAACCGACCACTTGTTATTTTAATTGATTCAGGGGCTAGCCATAGTTATGTAGATCCTGGAGTGGTGGAAAGTTTACATCTAACGAGAAGCAAACATGAGAAGTCTTGCTTAGTGCAGTTGGCCACAGGGACCAAGAGGAAGGTCACTGAATTGGTTAAGTCCTGTTTAGTGGACATGAAAGGAATGAGCACTAAGGCTGAATTGAACATTCTGCCTTTAGGTTCATACGATTTCTTAATTGGGATGGACTGGTTGGACCAGCACCATGCCCTTCTGGATTGTCGTAAAAAGAGGTTCACATGCCTGAATGAAGAGGGAAATCAGGTAACAGTCCAAGGAATTCCCAGAGCCGTGGCTGTGAGGGAAATCTCATCCATGTAGCTGAAGAAATGTTACCGGAAAGGCTGTCAATTATATGCAGCTCGGGTGGAAGAAGCATCCCGAGATGTAGTATCAAATATGGAAGATCATGAGGTACTCAAGGAGTTCAAGGATGTATTTCAGGAGATACCTGGACTACCTCCGAGGAGGGACATCGATTTTTCTATAAAATTGATGCCTGGAACAACTCCAGTTTCGAAAGCTCCTTATAGAATGAGTACACTAGAGCTAAAGGAGTTGCAATTGCAGCTCGAAGAACTACTAAAGAAGGGTTACATTCACCCCAGTGTGTCACCTTGGGGAGCCCCGGTCCTATTCATGAAGAAGAAAGATGGGACGTTGAGGCTGTGCATTGATTTTCGACAGTTGAATAAGGTCACTGTCAAGAACAAGTATCCTCTACCAAGGATTGATGATATTTTTGATCAGTTGAAGGATGCGAAAATATTTTCGAAAATAGATCTCCGATCAGGATATCACCAAGTGAGAATAAATGATGAGGACATTAGCAAGACAGCCTTTAGAACAAGGTACGGTCATTATGAATTCACGGTGGTGCCGTTTGGTCTGACAAATGCACCTGATGTTTTCATGTGCTTAATGAATGGAGTGTTCAGAGATTATTTGGACAAGTTTGTCATAGTCTTCTTGGATGACATCTTGGTGTATTCCAAGACAGAGGAAGAACATGAGCAACACCTGAGAATGGTGCTGCAGGTGTTGAGAGAACACCAACTGTACGCAAAACTGAGAAAGTGGTCATTTTACCAAAGGCAGATCCATTACTTGGGACATATTATATCTGAAGAAGGGATCACTGTGGATCTTGAAATGGTACAGGCCATTCGAGAATGGCCAGCGCCAAGAAATGTGGCAGAATTTAGATCTTTTATGGGTCTGGTGGGCTATTATAGGAGGTTCATATCCGGATTCTCAAAGATAACTCATTCTATCACTTCCTTGCAAAGGAAGGGGAAGAAGTTCCAGTGGAATGAAGAATGTGAGAGCAGTTTCCAACAATTGAAGCAGCTACTAACCAGTGCTTCAATCCTGAATATTGCAGACCCAAATAAGGATTACGTAGTGTGCATGGATGCATGTAAGGAGGGGCTGGGAGGAGTTCCCAGCCAAGAGGGATTTGTAGTTTGTTATGAATCCCGAAAGTTGAAGGAACATGAGAAGAATTATGCCACTCACGATTTAGAGCTGGCAGCAATCGTCCACGCCTTGAGGAAATGGAGACATTACCTCATGGGTAAGAGATTCGAGTTGAAAACAGACCATAACGGTTTGAAGTATTTATTTGATCAGCTGAACTTAAATGACAGGCAAATCAGATGGCTGGAGTTTCTGTGCGAATATGACTTTCATATCAAGCATATTAAAGGGAAAGAAAATAAGGTGGCTGATGCACTCAACAGAAAAGTGCACGAATTACATGCTACAGCCATTAGCATGTACCAGACTGAGATGAAAGATAGAATTTCAGAAGCCGCAAATGCTGATTTGCAGTACAAAAATCTTGTAGCAAATCTACAGCAGCGTGAGACACCACAGACCAAGGAAAGTTACACCTTGGGAACTAATGGTTTACTTCTGTATAAAAACAAAGTGTATGTACCCAATGTCTGAGAGTTGAAGCTGGCAATTCTAAAGGAGATGCATAACGTGGTTTATGCTGGACATCCTGGATATCAGAAGACTGTGGCAGCAGTCAAAAGCCATTATTTTTGGCCGGGTTTGAGGAAAGAAATCGCTGAATACATCGCCAGATGCATGGAGTGCCAGAAGGTTAAGGCAGAGCATAGACACCCAGCAGGGTTGCTGCAGCCTTTACCTATTCCTGAATGGAAATGGGACGTGGTAACAATGGATTTTATCACAGGATTGCCCAGAACAAGCAAGCAACATGATTCAATCATGGTGGTGGTGGACAAGCTTACTAAGGCTGCCCATTTTATTCCACTGAAAACCACCCACTGGACACCACCCACTGGACAAAAGATGTTGTTGATATTTTCTTAAAAGAAGTTGCACGCTTGCATGGAATTCCTAAGACAATTGTGTCTGATAGAGACCCGAAATTCACTTCGAATTTCTAGAAAGGATTGTTAAAAGGATTCAGAACGAATCTGAACTTTATCACAACATATCATCCCGAGTCTGATGGACAGACAGAGAGAGTAAACAGAGTAATAGAAGATATGTTGAGAATGTATGTGACGGATAAACCATCAAGGTGGGAAGACTGCCTGTATTTGGTAGAATTCGCCTACAATAATGGGTATCATGCATAACTAAAGATGAGCCCATTCGAAGCGCTGTATGGAAGAAAGTGCAACACTCCAGTGAGTTGGGATAATCCAGTTGACAGAGCAGTAGTTGGGCCTGAGCTGCTCAAAGAGATGAAAGATCAAATGATAAAAATTAAACATAATCTAAAAGCTGCCCAGGACAGGCAGAAAAGTTACGCTGATAATAACAGAACCCATAGAGAATTCAAAGTGGGTGACCATGTTTTCTTGAAAGTGAAAACTAACAGGAGTTCCCTAAAGTTGGGAAGTTGCGCCAAATTGGCAACAAGATTTTGTGAGCCATTTGAAATCCTGGAAAGGATTGGGCCAGTTGCATACATGCTTGCATTACCTGCATCTATGACTGTACATAATGTGTTTCATGTTTCACTGCTTAAGAAATATGTACCTGATGCTAATCATGTTATCGATTGGAATGTGATTCAGGTGGAACCAGAAGGTGTCCTACAAGTGCATCTTGTGCACATATTGGATAGGAAAAGCAAACAGCTCCGGAATCGAGCTATAGAGCTTTTAAAGGTCCAGTGGACCTGGTACGGTCCTGAGGACGCGACATGGGAGCATGCAGATGTTATGCAGGCAGAGTACCTGCATCTTTTTGAAGATTTTAAAAGGCTTACAAAGACAGTGTAAGCTGCACTGAGGACAGTGCAAAAATAAGGGGAGGGGGATTGTAGTGTCCCCAAGGCCGAGCCCCGTTGTAAACTAAGTTTTGAAAGGAATGTCATTATGTTTTATAGGTTGGTGACCCAAGTTCTTATAAGCTGGAAACTTATGTGTTTGTTAGGCCAGGGAGCCTAAGTGGTGAAGGCCAGGAGCCTGCTGTTGAACCTGTATGTATGTAGAACATTTTAGTAAAATATAAACACCACCAGGTGCAGACCGACCACGATGAATGAGTGAAGGGGGACTGAGCGTCCATAGAGTGGGCAAGGAATTAGGGGCTAGAAGGTGGGAAAGGGGCTAAGTGTTGAGCCTGGGGGCTAAGCCTAGGGGGCCTAAGCCTGGGAATAATATTTTAGTATTATTCCAAAAAGATATGTGCAACATATATTTTTATCCTAAGTCCTTTTGGAAGGACACGTGAATTTCCAAGTGGAGGGAGGAACGTGTGCTGGTGGAACGCATGCAGTTCCATGGGTGACGAGTGTCAACCCTGGTGCATGCGAATAAAATGGCCAAGGTGAGCTGTGAGAAGGTTCCATTCCCATTCCACCGGATTGTCTGAACACGTACGGAGCTCTGAGCAGTATGACTAACCTGACTCCTGTAGAGAACCTGGGGGGGAGACCCTGTGACTCGAATGTCTGTGTCTGATTCTGAGAAATCCCGTGCGTGTAACCCCAGCCTACGAGAAGTCTGTGTTGAATTCGGGGAAGAGTCTTTGCTTGTTCGGGAAAGTTGAGCGAGCCTATGCGAGCATTCCCTATTCCGAAGCCGTGATTGTGAAGCCATCCAATGATTGTCGAACCAGTTTTTGGAAGGCCTGTGTCTGTTTTTCCGTGGGATTGTTGAGACTACGCAGTACTGGACTGCGCAAGGCTTGTTGGTCTGTGAGCGACTCCCTCCAGGTGAGAGAGTGCGTAGGGGGAAGGAGAGAACTCCTGGAAGGAACCTTGTAGCTGCCATAGAGCCCGGAGACTTCCGGTCCGGTCTGTTCCTGTAACCCAAGGTAAGGGAGATTGGTAGCCGAAGGACTGTCCAGGTGACAGAGAAGGTGCATTCTCCTGGGGTGGAACATGCATGTGGGGAATGAGGGTCTGTGGGCAGTGAGTGTGGGAGATTCCTGGGAGGGCATTCCTTCCTTCTGGTTGTGTGTTGTTTTCCCTATAACCTCAGCCTAGCCTAGAATTCCTTGCCTTGGGGTGGAGCTTAGTCCCAGCTCGGGGGTGACCCACTGCTGAGTTGATGAGCAGTGCGGTCTAAGGCTGGGAGGTTTGTGGAAGGCCTGCACTTGGTTGGTGGATTCTACCACTGTTAAAAGATAAGTATCTGATTATGTTTTTATCACATTTTGCATGACTCTACCGTTCATGTTATCATGATTTCCGCTGTGTATATGAATTAGTATGAAATGCTATTGATTGTTAATTATGGCAGTAACTCACATGAATACTCTGTGTGGAATGTGTTTATTTTTTTAAATGCATGAGATTTATAATACCTGTATGAGTGATGTGTAGAGTAGTGTTATAACCTTGGTAGCCACAAAAAGGGTGTGCTACCTTTTTAAAATACCCTTACAGAAAGCATAACCAAAAAATTGAAACGACAAATCAAATATATGGTGACAAGTGACACAGAAAGTGATGCCAATAAGCAGCACGATATACATTTTTATCCAAACCCATTGATGTATCTGATTTAATTCTGAAAATGGTTTGTGTTTAGGTTGTAGATTGTATTTTACATTTTTATTGGAAAAAGTAAAGAAATATTTACAGAGGTGTTTGCTGATTTTTAACTTCTCAATATATGTATGGATTTATTTTGATATTATGGAAATTTATTTCCTTCCTACTTTTTGACGGTGACACTTCTGATTAGTGATGTCCATGACATCATTGAATTGTTGATAAACTAGTTTTCCATTGATTAAGTGGGGAATGACATATACTCAAGTGATTATAAATAATTTGTAAAAGATACACGAATTCAAGAGTGAGCCATCTTTCCTTTCCCTTTAGTTTGCTTTCACGTTTCATATTTTTGAAGTTTCCATAACCCATCTTTAATAATTTGGAAGAATCTTTTATAAATACACATTTTCAATGATATTTGTGTGACTGAATATAATAATATTATGTTTTGTATGACCGATCTCACGTGGCACGTTGATCTTCAATGTTATTATTTTAACCTATTTTCATTATTGTAATATGTTTGCTCAAATCCATGAATCAAGATGAAGTCTATCATAATTGTTTGTCATTTATTTTTGCAATTGAACAGTGACAAGAGAATTGAATAAGTGTTCCAGTTAATATAATAGAATAGTGAGTCCCGCTACAAATCCTTAGAACAAGGAAAATATATAATGGGCTCACTAGAGTGATTTGATAGATTGTGAATTGGAGAAAAGAATGTCACTACCTCTTTTATTGAAATATCCATATAACAACAATGACACACATTGACAATTAGGCTCTAAACCAAATTGAGTATCTTATTATCCTGCAAGTAGTTGAATTTTAAGGCCCATAGAATATTTGGATGTTACATCTTTATAACATCATCAAATGAATACACGATATTCAACTTCATCAATCTTTTCCATGGTTCCTTACATTGCAAAATATAATAGGATGACTCTCATGTAACAGATCTCAAAAAAAAATAAAAAATTAATGATATCTTTGCGCATATAGTACTTTATTTAAATAAGGAATTAAGTTAATGAGAGGCATTGATATTGTCTAGTTTTCATTGTCGCACCTTCATTTTTAGTTACTTGTTCAACACATGTGAATGACACAATATCTACCATGCTTTCATATTCAACCACCTATTCGACACATGCTAATGCTAATATCTCTTATCTCTCCCATAACCGTCATCCACATCCACATGGAGTCGTACATGTGCATGCATGTTTGCATGTCCATGTGAAATAATTGCAATGGGACTCAAACCATTGTGAAGTGACATTTTAGTTTAAGAAACCCTATAACATTTTGCATTTTTTTTTCTTATTATTCTTGAAATTTCTATGTGTCTATAGTCTAAACATAGCTATGGATAACATGGGCATGAATGTTGCATTGTCTTTGAACCAAGAAGCATACGTTTCAAGATTGACCTTGCTTTTGTTCCTTGGATCCTTTTGGGCTTTATCAACAAACACTTTATATTGTACCCCTGTATTTATGGATGAAGACCTCAAATATAAAGAATGAGGCCTTTATAATAAGTGGGCACTTCAACATGCTCAACGAAAAGTATGGATTCAGATGAGCATGCTAAGCTATTCGAGATATTCAAAGAGAATGTAAGATACACTGACTTGGTGAATATAAGAAGGATGGTATCTACAAACTTAACTCTAATAAGTTTGCATATTTGGATAACCAAGAATTCTAATCCATGCATATGACAACGAAGATGGAGAAGTACAAGACTCGAGATGGAGAAAGAGGAGTTAAGAGTGGATCATTCATGGACCAAAACTCGAAGTGTCTATGAGAAAATATTCATTGGAGAAAAAAGGGAACAATAACTCCTGTGAAGAATCAAGGTCAATGCAGTATGAACATCAATTTAGAGAAATAATTTCAATTTCAAAATAGTATATAAATAGATACATCCTTTATGTAAATGGTAGCTCAATATATATATGTAGGGTAAATGATACCTAAGGAGAAGATGTCTTATCGAGGAAATAAGGAAAGAGGTGTGGGTGGTGATGTATGTTCTTTTCTCGTTCAATCCATTTATGTATGCTTATAGTGTTTGTGATTGAATGCCACTAGACAAATATTATGGGTTTGCTCAGAGCGATACCGAAAAGAATCACACAAAGGTGGGTGGTTGAACATTGCAATCTAGATAGATCTAGTTATGCGGTACTGTAGTAACTATAGGTCAAATTTCAAGTATTAATGGTCAAATTTCATTCTTCTCCTCTCGTGGGGTACAAAAAAAATGGTATTTCCAAGTGGCAAGTGGATTGGTAATTGATTTATTTATGTATTAGCCACCCCGACCCTACTAGATGCATCTTTGGATTTTTGAATAAGGAGAAATAGGTCCTCTGGAGAATGTTTGATAGCCGAAGAGAAATGTTTGATAATCTCTGGGTTTTTTTCAACATTTTATTATTCCATATATAGCTAATATGTTGTTTATTTTTCGGTATTGCTTGAAGTTGTTGGGAATTTTCAACTATAGATTATGTAGAGGGAATTAACTATACCAAAACATGGAAGTTGGTTTATTAATCAAACAACAATTCGTAGACTGTAGTAAAGAAAAATCAGGTTGCAACAGAGGGCCTATGGACTCTACCTTCCAACACATAATCGAAAATGGAGGGATGGTTACTAAAGATGAGTATCCATACCTAGCTGAAGTTGGCATATCGATGGTGTTTGTGAACTTTATTCCGAGAAGAAGATATATGTAGAATAAAAATTAGAACAAGACTCCCTAGGCCAATTTCACATACATGTAATTATGTTTGCTAAGATGAGTGACATCATGAGGTTGCAAAATGTCGATGTTGTTGCTGATTTTCAGGAGGTTGAGGAAAGAATGTTGGATCTGAGGAATAAGATGTGACATGGGCGTCTTATTGAAGACATGAGTTCCTTTGGAAAATAAAACATGGAAAGAAATCATGAGGATTGTTGAACTCATTTTGCAGGATGGCCTCATGGGTATACTTGATAAGGGAAATGTAGTGAAAACAAATCTAGTAGAGATGGATTTTTTTTTATTGATGAAGAAGTCATTGAGAAACAAGAAATAGGTGAGGTAGTTGAACTATTTTCCCATTAATGTCTGCTAGCTTGATCTGCTTGATAAATTGATCAATCCAACAGGAGGTAGTTAGGAAATCCCATCAGATCGGATAGGGATAAGATCGAACATCACATAATGGGTAGGAAATCCCATAAGACCGGATCTGACACGAGAGGTCAAATATCGACGAACAACAAAGGAGGCAAGGGGCATGTGGATAGGTAACATGGCAGGAAGTATTGGACAAATTTTTTTGAGAGGTTGATCGGTTTTGAGAAACAACTATCCCTATATAAAACACAATGCACATTGCAAAATTATATTAAAATAATTTGTTTCAAGAACATGATGCACATTAAACATTGTATATTATAATTTTGTCTCTTTATAAATTATGGGCTTATTACTTTATCCTCATCCTCGATTTTGTTTTTAATATTGAGCACACAAAAATAATTGATTCAGTTATATTCAAAACACAATTTAATCTTGCACATAATCTTAAGACTAGACTAAGCTCAAGGGAAATGTGTAAATGAATGGATAGGTGATGATTTGCACAGATCTCAGGAATTTTTTAAGGTGGTGACACCTTTACTACTTTGTTTTAGATATGAGGTGTTTTTTGGTTTCATGGGGTTGAGAGTATTTTATGATGTAATTGTTTTTATACATGAAGTTTTTTTGTTTTCATATAGTTGATATATATTATATAATATGATAAAGGATAATTAAACCAAATTTGTACAACCAGAGATGAAGTTCCACAATCTCCAATTTATTTTTGGAATTGCCATAATCTAAACAAGTGCCACTGCAGTGATGATGTCCCGATCGAGAATTTTTTTGGCATGTGTTTGCATGATGTAGAATACAATATAAAAAGTGGACATTGGGTTAAATCTAGGAAACATGCAATTAGGTGACTATCAGTAAACCAAGATGCCTCAAGTTCTTAATGGATGGATGGTAAGGCTTTAGCAGGCATGGATGTGCCACTGCAATGGCCGCATTCACTCTTTGTCTATATAGTAGCATCCTTCTTAGTGCTACCAGTTCTATTCTATCATGTGTTTTTGTACACTAATATTCTTGGTTGTGCTAGGTCCCCATACTCGAAAACTATCGAGTATGGGGATTGTTGTTGTTGAAAGAGTGGATAGCATGCTATAATTCCATACCTCTGTTGTCTTGTACTGTTATGAAGTGAGAATAGCTCTTTCCAACTCTATTAGAGCCTTTCTCGTGAACCTCTATTGGAGCCTTTCTCGTGAACATGTCCTTAGACCATTGTTGAATTTAAACCCCATATATTGTAATACTGGGATATTTTTAATAGTTCTCTTCCAAATATTACCTGGATTTGCTTTGGTTTTCTATAGTGAGATTAACACTAATTAGTGTTCTTTCCTTCACTTTCTCATTAAAACAGTGAATTATTGGGACCCCCACTTGTACTTTCTCCTTGAGTGTCTTTCTTAACATTGTATCAAATTCCGTCTTGAAATATTTTGAAGCAACACCATAGTTCCTTATCTCTGTTATCACACGTCTTTTCTTTTATGTGCCTCAATGTGATGCAATGGTCTATAGTGTAATGGTTTGGCCAAATAATTTAGTGAATATTGAGTTTATCATGATGGTTCTATAGTTGATCAGATTGTTCCTTCCATCTCCTTAAAGATGGGGAAAATGAGGTTGGGTGTCAAGTGGTTTGGGGAAAGCCTTCATCAACCATTTCTTGGGTGTTCTGTTATTTTCCTAGTCTTGTCACTGAACAAACAACTCTTTACATAGGGAATTTGGGTTTTTTGTTGCCATCCTTAGTAGTTCTCCATGACCAGCTTGTATCAACTAAGATAATTGGTCTATGCAACTTTTACCTGTATTTTTTCTTTTGTATTTACTGATTTGTTCATGTATGGCTTCCATTAGCTCCTTGTAATTATCCTCAACCTTTCATGGAATTTTTCTGCATTTTCTGGTCATAATAACTATTTTTATGGTTGTTATTGTTTCTCCTGTTAATGATTTTTAAATGTATACTAATTTTACGATACGATAGGTGAATATAGAACTTAACATAAATCTTAAAATAATATTAATCCCTAACCAGATTTCCTAAAGTTTGGGTTGAGGAGAATTTTGAATATATATTAATTTTATGATATAATTTTGAATATATATTAATTTTATGATATAATTGGTGAATATAGAATTTAAAATAAATCTTACAATAATGTCAAGCCCTAACCAAGTTCCCTATTCAAAATCGTAAGAAGCTAGATTACCTTTTTTCTCTCGTTCTAAGAAGAAAATGAATGAAATAATATATAATGAAGCATTCATTTACAATAATGTTAAAATCCCTAATTGGGTTTTCAATTAAAAAAAAAATCAAGTTCATTAATTGGGTTAACTGTTTTCTCCCTTTTGCCGAAGAAAATGAATGGAAGAATGTGTACCTATGCATTCACTTACAATAATGTTAAGCCTTAACTGTTTTTTTTAATTCAAAACAATAACTAGGTTAATTGTTTTCTCTGTTTTGCAAAGAAAAAATTATATTTTTTTTCAAAGAAAAATGATTGTTAGAAGATGTACCTATCTGTTGCAGGCTAAGACAAAGGGAGGTTGTACAGACAACAACCACCACAAATGCACAAGGCATACGTCCAGTTTCAACAGTAAGACACATGCCACGTCACATAGGCCATCTCCATATAAGGTAAATAATAAATGATCACTCATATTAGTCTCTTCTCCATCTCGATAAACTACAAAGAAACCCAACACGGCCTCATAAACATTAAGAGATGAGATATGCAATCAACTGTTAAAAAAAATCTCTTGGGAAAATGTTGTTATTAACGCTGTTACACTCAGAAAATTCATTATGTACCTGCCTGCCTAGAAATGAACGCTAAGAACATGGCTTGAGAATGACCTTCTCCTTGATTTTACTTCACTCAATGAATGAAAATAAAAAATCCTAGACTAGAAGGAGGTAATCATAGGAACTTCACTTCAAGGCTCTTTTCCTCTCGTCTCTTTTCTCCATAACACACAAATATGATGAGCTTAGCTAGTTGTTCTAATCGATTGTCCTCTACAGGAACAAGCTAATCTTATCTTCCTATTTTCATTCACCGCACAAGCAACAAAACCTAATTTACAAAAGAAGACCAACCATATATATTAAATGAATCCATGTTATTACCTGATAATAACATTTAACTTACAAAAATAAAGAAGGTAGGGTCTCCTACAGAGATCCAATAAGAGCCGAAAAATGAAAATTATGATACCTACTTGGAATACATGAAGAAACTGCGTCCAACTCATGGTGAAATTATTCAATTCCCAATTGTCAGCTCAGTTTCTTCTTTCATACTCCAGAAAGCATATTCAAATCCAATTCAACCTCTAACCTCTATCATTTTCACGCGAACAACACCCCAGACACATAACATTTAACACACACACAACCAAAAAAATTCATGTGGACAACACATTGGGCATGACATTGGAAGCACTTCCATACACCCACGTAAACACACAACATAACGAGATAGAGGAGAATCCCACGTAACCTGTAGCAGTATAAACAGTAAATGATGAGAGTGGTTGTATGGTATGATTTCCTTACAAATGCATATAGTATTGATAGAACTGCTTGGAACTATTCAACTACCAAATCCCCATAGGTATTTTCGGTATAGGAACAAATAAAGGTGCCAAGGGATGATTGTTTGGGTGGATCTACTTTCTCAGTCATTTATTCTCATTATCAAGTATGCCAACGAATCATTCCACTGCCAAAATTAACTAAGACATGGTAGCTAATATTACGAGGAACACACAACTTGAGATATATAATAGATTTAATATATTTTTGTTAACGAGGTGATCTAAGACAGAGTAGCGAGCTAGTTGTTAATTATTACTATTGCAAGTAGAAAGAGCCAATCTTAGAATATGTATCAGGTGGCACATGGACTGTCATCGTGGTGAAAATAAATAATTTATTGCAACCAATTTTTACCATTACCACCATGTGGAATAGCATGCATGTATATTTGACCCTCCATGCTTATATGGATAGAATACAACCTAGTGATTATGCTTAATAATTGACCTACTTGCAACTCCACTATCTTTGGATCAACCTATTATTTGTTGAGAGTGAATTTGAGGTTATTGGAATGGTTTTGAGGTCATTGAGTGCACCGTGGAACTGTAGTGAGATTCTATTATGTTCCCTAATTGATTGGACTCTTCATTATTTGGGTACATGTAGCTTGCATTGGTTTTAGCAGTTGAACAGTAAGTGGAGGGATGTATTTCGTACAGTTTCATGTTCTTCCTTTCATGGGGGCAATGCCAGATTTCTACCTTGGTGTACTTATCCCCATTTTTTGCCACTGATTGTAATGTTAAAAATTATGTTTGAATTTAATGGAATTTTGATGCAATGTGATGTTTCTTCATCATAGGGTTTGGTTATTTTATTTTTGGGTGGATCCATCAATAGGAATAGAATAATATGAATTCCTCATTCTACAACAGTGGGATCTTACACTTTGCAACGATTTGTTATGCAGACAGGTTTATGATGTTAACGACGTCTGAATCCATTCCAATTATGGAATGTCTTTATACATTTCTTAATATTAAAGATCTTGTTTGAAATTTATGAATATTGAGTTGGGGTTCACCTCACCAAATATATAGCATACACAGCTTAACCTCCATAAGTTTTAAACATTGAAAACCTACATAATCAAGCCGTAAAAATATTAAAGATTATATTACTTACTCCATTATAGGCTTCTAACATAGTTTCGGACAGAGTATGCTTTGTGTTGTTTTTCTTTGAATTAATCACAAATCAATCTCTTAATGACAATATTTTAATGGGTCTTTCAGTAAAGATTGACTTCTGGCTCAATAATTTGTGTTTTAATTGAAGAATTGAAGGTAAGGCATATGGTTGTCTTGGAAATATAAAATTGGATGGAATTTATTTATTATTTTCGTCATGCATTGAAATAAATTGAGGTGAAGTATGGACCTACATTTAAAGGATTTGAAGAGTATTTGTTTTGAGTTTGTTGAAGGCACCATGACTTTCTCTTCTTTGGATCCTGATGTTGTAACGACCCTTCCGTTACCACAACAATTAATGATGTACAAAAGAGGTAGATATGTTTTTTGAACAAACATTAGTACAAGTGAAAATGCATCATAACATATATTAATAAATAAACAATCAATTTCATCACAATCAACTGAAAGAAACATCACTATTATTCAATAAGTCGTATCTTATAAAGATAACATAAGGAAGCTACTCGCCCAACCTATCCTGCATGGTTAGGACCTCCAAGACACATAAGCAACGCTCAAGTCCAGCATTCATTCGATTGATATTGACCATTTAAGGTCTCATGACTGGTGACTATTCTGAGGAACAAGGAAGTATCTAAATCCCATTAATCCAATCATACACCGCAGTCCAAGACTAGAATTATCAACATACTTAACCATCACTTCCTCATAGTGAAAAATACTAATCTACTCTACTTAATCAATCTTTCAAGCAATTCTTAAGTGTAAATTAGAATAAGAGAATAATACATAAAGATTAATAAGAACCACGTTAGCATAGTACAATCTTAGTAGGAGACAAAGATCTAATCCTAATCACCAATTAGTGACTTGCCAAGTCAAGTTCATCCAAGGTCAAGCATCATTCATCAAGTGCTACAATCTACTATAACAAATACAATCTCCATTGACCTCAACTATGTATCTTCATATTATGAAATCTCTAATTATAATTATATAAGGATTCTAAGGTGAAACTACATATTTATTTATAAGGAACCATAAGAAGTTCAAAATCTTCTTAGCACTACAAATTTCAAGCTACTTTACAATACCTATCCATATATAATGCTAAAGAAGATTAATCATAATAAGTAAATATAGAAGTCAAGCTACCCTGCATATCCATTTAAAAGAATAAAGAAAGCCCCTAGTCTTTTAACAATACATAAAGAACTCAATACTAATTTATAATCCATTAAAGAATTAATAAAACCAAAGTCTTATTAAACCATAAATAAAGCACTCAAATGATAACTTATAAATTCGTTTAAGAATTTAGGAATACCAATATTAATTAACAATAAATAAATAATATTCAGAGGCTAAATCCCATCTCCAAAGTAAAGAACTAAAGGAAGATCAATTATCAATCCATGTTATATTATTAAGGTAGACATATAATTCTTGTTTACAAAGAGCAAGTTCAATGGTGGAAGATTCTTTACATGGAGATATTTTTATAAGTTTAGGCCACAAATTTTCACATGAATCCCTTCACAACTTTATTTAAGAGTAAACAACATGTCCACTAAGGAACCGAACGTAGGTGAAAAGGATACCATGCAAATATCTCAACAAACAAAGTTCTGGAATCTAAACCGGCCCTTGATCCATCGTGCAGAACAATTCAGAACTTGTTCCAGTCCTTGAAACAAAACACATCATGTTTCGACACTTAATCCAACACCTAATCCGACACTTAATACGGTCCTGGATCTGGCACTAATTTCTGATAATTTAAACTAAATTCAACGTGCAACAAAAACGATTTTATCAATTGTATAGCCTTAGAGGGAGGGACAATAAATTTGATGCAGAGTCTATCAAGAAGTGGAAGCAACAGGTAAGGGATAAGTGAACATGTGTAGGCCAAGCCAATGAATACAATCACAAACTCACCCCTCTCACAGTTAGCTCTACGAATGTTACCATTGTTTTAGAAACGATGAAAAATCATTACAAATATCAACGAACTGGAAATGGGTAAACTAGACACGAACAAGTTAATTAACATTGTTATTTTCAAAGAGAGATGTTGCCATACATAACCTAATACAATCCTTGATCTGACACCTAATCCGACACTTGATCTAACACTTGTTCTAGACCTTGAAACGAAACTAAATTTCTGATAAATTCGAAATAAATTCAATAGGAAGCAAATAATATTTTGGTAATTATTAAGCTTTAAGGGAAGGGACAATAATTTAACGCCAAACACTCAAGAAGTCAATTTATTGTTGTAGCCCCCAAATTCATTCCACGAATTGCAATACTATCAAATGTAAATTTAGACTATAAAAGTAAACAAAACAACAATCACTCAATTAGATTTTGGGGTTTTTTTCTAAAGGACATCAAAGGAAATCCACAACTACAGAGTTACAGTCTTTCAAAACAATAACTAAAGAAAAATTTCAGAAGATTCTATAGATTTGGGCAGCATAAAGCCCCAATTTCATTTCCAGAAAATTATCAACAAAATATTAAAATTTAATCATTCAAGTGGAATTCGCTCATAAGACCCCACAGGACAGTAAATACAAATTTACAATACAACTACAGTGAGCCAAGGGACTTCTATGTTAGAATATAGAAGATTGTGTGCTCGTTTTACCATTGACGATACCCTTGTCACCCAACCATAGGCCGAAGCCACCCTCCGAACACCTTAACCTTGACTGAGAATTACTCCAGAAGCAAACCCTAGGCTAGATAGCCAAACAAGGTGTAGCGCATATTCCTCCAAGGATAGCACACCAACAATAGCTGATCGGATAGTCCAAACCCTAGCCAAGAGATAGTCCAATCTCATACTGAAAACTAGTTGCTACTGTAGCTACACCTGTAGCCCTCCTCCACATGTGCGCACCAAACTGGGAACTACAATGCACACCAAACTGGGAACTGCAATTCTGAGATGTGTCAAAATGAGAACTGGCGCCCTGTATTTATACTGGTTCTGCTAGATTTGCCGGGGCCGACTTCTCCTTTTGGATATGTGTCTCTTCAGTATATTATTTATTATTTATGGCCGACTTCTTCTCTTGGAGGCTAATAACCTAATATAAATTATCTTCTTGAGCCGACAAGACTTCTAGGGTTATTATCCAACTCATTAGGGTTTTCTCTTGCTTTCCGGAGTCTTCTATTCTCGTTAGGTTCACACGTGGAGGTAAACACCTCCCGTAGCTACCATAATATTAACACTCCCTCCTAGCTAGGGAGGTATTACAGGGAATGGTTTTGAGCACAAAAATATACCATTTACCCGGTAGCATCAATATAGTCGTCTAGACTCTCTCATGACTAGATCATGAGCATCACCATCACCATCAACTACATCATCTTTCGAAACCATACTTTATCTGAGTAATTAGACATGATTCTGGATAAGTCACTCACAACAGTGATACAAGAACCACTCTTATAATCTAGAGAAGTAAATGCTCTGAACCAATTTTCGTCTGGAAAATCTCTATTCATCATTCGTCTAGATGGTGATTATTTTCAATAAACTATTGATAGTCTTCAAGGCAGTTAGAACAAAAAATAGAACACAACTGTGTCTATCCATAGTAGTACATAACTACAATCCAGTGGTTTACTACCACACCAAGTAACACACAAGTACTTGATCAATAACGTATAGTCACGAACAGTGGAACATATCCACCACAATGGTCTTCATCTACTGCCATACAGTCTTCATAACAAACATATGATAGCAACCTGCATAGAAACAATGTTATGATATAAAATGAATCATCTGGGCCAATCTTTCACTCACATCTGTGATCTCTGAAAGAATATCTGCCTCACGAACAGTGGAACATATCCACCACAGTAGTCTATATCTATTGTCTTCATAACAAACATCTGATAGCAACCTGCATAGAAACAATGTTATGATATAAATTGAATTATCTGGGCCAATCTTTCACTCACATATGTGAGCTCTGAAAGAATATCCGCCTCAGAGTAGAATAATGAGATATCTGGACTATTCTTCTCAAGCAAGGAAGAATAACTGTCTTGTCTTCTGAACCTGGACCATTCCCCACCCTGGGCCATTCTTCCTACACTAATCAAAGTGCACCCTGGAGAGAATGTATAACCCTAAGGAATGTTGAGCCTGGACCATTCCCCACCCTAGGCCATTCCTCCTACACTAATCAAAGTGCACCCTGGAGACAATGTATAAACTCTAAGGAATGTCTGTCCCTGATTGCTGAGCCTGGACCATTCCTCCTACACTAATCAAAGTGCACCCTGGAGATAATGTATAAACCCTAAGGAATGATTGTCCAGACCATTTCCTCTATTAACCACAAGAGGAAAATACTGTTCTGCATCAACCTTCAAGACAAACCATTCCTCATGTTAACCACAATGAGAAATCATTGTCCAGCGAGGCGGGCTAGTCTTCTTGAGTAACCCTCAAGAAAAGAGACTGCCCTAGACCACTCCCCATGTTAACCACAATGGAAAGTCATTGTCTATGATACATCAACAATTAGACTACTTCCCATGTTAACCACAATGGAAAGTGACTGTCCGTCAGAAGTCTCAATCCACTTTTCGAACAGGAAAGCATTTGTCCAAAATGGACTATTTTTCAATTTTAAAGAATGAATGTTTTCAATAATGTTTTCAGTGCTCCCTCCTAACTTGGAGAGTCATTTATTCCTTTTTCAATAAGAAGGAAGTTGTTTCCATGAGCTCCATCTTGAGTACACAAACTCTTTCATCTTGGATAGAAGATTTACCAAAATGTCTGCTTATCTGCTCATCTGTGGAGATATGTATTGGAGAGATCATTTTCTCCTTTCTGGAATTCATTATGGATAATGTAATGCTTGATTTCAAATGTACTTTAGTCTGGAACATTGTGAAGGCTTCATGTAGATCTGAACAATAGAGTATGTCATAGTTGGAAAACTGGAACATATCTATGTGGCACTTCTTCTGTCATCATGAGATCTGATCTACTGAGTAGTCATCTTGATGTTATAGGAAATCTTCAACACGCTTCTGTTGTGCACTGGAGGTTCTCCACCAAGTCATCTTCTTCTATCTGTGTACATGAGTCTCTTTCTGGTATGCCTCAAGGTCTTGAGATTTCTCTTCATACTCTCTTTATTCAATTTCTCTAGAGAACATTCTTTGCATTCATCTGATGTAGAACTCCAACTCATGGATGTTGCAGATGATATAATGACTCATGTTGTGATATGTCTGGTGTACTGGAACAAGTAATCATCATAGTCTTCTCCCTCCATCTGGGAGAACATCTGGTTCTAGATCTTGCAACGCTTTCATTCATAAGTCTTCCATACACTGTTCTTCATCATGACTTTCAGTTCTTCTACTTGGTTTCTTTTAGTGAGTTCATATCAGGCTGGTAATTATGTGATTCTTGATACAATGATTGGTTGTTCTGGTTCCTCTTTCTTTCTTGGAATCCTGATGTTCTTCTTCATGTTTTTCTTTAGCTCTTGGGTCCATGGAGTTTCTTATAGATTCCATGACCTAGAGATTCCACTTCTTCCTTTCATCATAGGATCACGGATCTGGATGGACAATCAAGAATACTTTAAGGCTTCTCTTCGAAGAAGTCTTCTTTTGTGGTTGAACTGAACACGTACTGTCTTTCATGGTTACTACCATGGATA